>JAPDSC010032951.1:26016-42639 GCA_026290005.1 Latrodectus geometricus
GGGAAAAAAATCCCTATTCTTATCTCAGTTCCACAGGTATGTGAGGATAAAGGAATGCTAAGAGACCATTAGACCGAAAATAAAATGAAAGACAGAAAGGAAAGGAAAAAAAAGAACATTACGTCCACCCTAATATTTGTAAGGTGGGGATCGTCCCCTTTTCCTGGCGGATACAAAGAAAATAATACTTTCTAATTTTTTTGTTTCATTTTGGAATAGTTCGAACCCGTAATCAGTGTGGTTGCAGACCGGGCTCATTTCTGTGGAGCCCCGCGTCGCTTCGCTGGCCGGCCATCGGAACGCCCCGGCGGGACTCAGAGTGCCAATTTAGAAGCCTAAAAGCGTGACCGCCTACTCTGCGAAACATCATCCCGGGTTGCTATAATTTCAAATAAATCGCGACATCTGGTTTCTTTTTTTTACTAGATCTGAAGTTTAGCATAATTAGGAAGAAAAGAAAAACTGTTTAAATACACCCATTAAAACTATATATATTGACAATCATTATTGAAGAAAGTTATTTTTTAAAAATTAAAATTTTATATATTAATACCTGTAATTATTAATAAATTTTGCTTATAATTAAATTAAATATTTATATGCAGCCTAATATATACAATCTAAACTGTTAAATAGTAATTTTACTAACATAAATTAATATTTTCATTACTAATTGCTTTACAAATATTTTTTTGTTGATATCTATGAATTAAAATCATGTATTTTCTCTCACAGCAATAGTTTGTAAATAGTGTTTAAATTTTTTTTTAAAAAAAAATATTGACATTCTATTTATCAAATAACAAGATTGTTATAACTACTTTTAATTTTATTTTGTATGAGAAATTTGCAATTTATTTTCTTTGAAAACAAGTTTAGCTTAAAAAAAGGTGCATCAAAATTTATATAATTTTAAATAGACTTTTCTTATTAATAGCCGAATTAAAATAAAAATATTATTAAAAAAAACAAAAAAACAAATTCGAATTACATCGCATGCATATTATTTTACAAAATTGCTAATAATGTAATTAAAGAAATCTTGGTAACTTTCATCTACAAGTTGCACTGTTTTTGTATAGAAATTACATTGTTTATATAATGTAATATTGAGCTATTTTTAATTTTCATCAGGGAAGATTTCTACACACGAGAGCAGCAAGAAATTGGCGACGAAAGAAATTATGATTTTTTGGCGATTTTGGCGAGAAATTCGTTATTGTCCATTGCGTGCTGACCTCGCTTTTTGAAGAACTGCATTCCACTGTTTCATTTGGTGGTAAAAAAAGAGTCGTTGCTCTCGCTTATTTTCCTAACTTTTGTAACCCATTATTCCCCGGCGAGTAATGTGGTGGACATTTTAGAAAGTCATCAAATCGCAATCCTCATTAACTGAGGTTTTTAGTTTTTTCCCTGTTTTTTTTAAGAAGGGGAAGATATAAATACAAAGTAAAATATAGCTTGAAACGAATATTGGTATTTACGACGAAATTATTTTTTTTTATTTAATTGAATGATTTTAATACATTAGAAACACATTATACAGAATTTAAAATATTTTTAATCAGTTATATATATATATATATATATAAAACGAAAATTTTTCACTTTATTTCTTTAAAAAAACGTCAAGTAAAATTGTTCAAAATAAATAATTAGCAACAAAAATACATGGTTATCATTATAGTAAAATATAATCGTAAGGGCCATATTTTTAGTAATCAACTTTTGATTTAAGTGTGTAAATTCCATTATTTTCCTGTTTGTCTATTCGAAACACAATGTTCAAAATAACATTATGTTGCGATAAAACTGAAACATGAGCTCGTTTTTATTAACTTAATAGATGATACGAAATATGAATAATTTATCCTGTTATTGAACATAAAACATCTTATTATTAAAAAAGAATAAGTATTTAATAAATTAAAAAACTGTATCATTTTAAAAGTATTAAAAAAATTTTTTAACTCAAAATATAAACTATTTATTTTTTTAAATAAACAAAGGCTTTGTGATAGACTAATAAATTATATATTAAAAAATATTTTAACAAGTGTATGGTATAATACAATCCTATGGAAAATATTTTAAATCATTGTATTGCGCAAAATAGACTTTATAATTACATGATGTTTATTTCACACATTATCGAATGAAAAACTGGGGAAAGTATCACAAGTTATAAACAACACCATAATTTAGAAAACAATGTATCTGTAATGTTTTAAGATCAAATTTTCAAAAAAATCAAATTCTGAAATCAGAAATTTTGATTTCATTGTTACTATGCAAATATTTATTGCTGAAATAAATAATTGAGATAAAAATTATCTCTCAATAATTGTCAAAATTCATAATTTTTCTTATAATTAAATGTATGCTCAAAATCAAAATTTGACATGAAAACAAATTCTATTATTAATTTTCACTCAAAATTTTATGTTTAATCTTAAATTTATTTTATTTTATTAACAACTATGAATTTCAAGCAAAACTTCCTTTTCTGGATGTTAATTTAATTTCTCTCTGTACGTTAGATGACAGATTATATGAAAATGAGAATGTTTAAGTTAAATCCAAAGAATTTTATTTGATTCAGGTTAACAAAGAATTGTATTTTAAAATATTTACTTTCCACTTCTATGCTTTGCTAAATGTAAACATCTTTAAAATAAAGTAATACTAATCAACAAAACATATTTAATAATGTTTATTAATGAAGATTTTTAAATTACTTTCATTAAAGCATTATTTCATCTGTACAGTTCATATAATGTCATTAGGTTTTAATCAATCAAAGACGAAAACAATTAAAATTACTTTCTTGACTAGATTATACGAATTTCCATTTGAATTATAATAAATTTGACACCCACACACACATTTTAATTAATCCATTTAAATGCCTTTATTAACCCTTTATTCGAATATCTAGATTTGACACAACAATTTGAACTTATCACATTAACGTTTAAACTTCTTTTCGAATTATGTTGTTTCGAGAAAAGTATGTGATATTCTTAACTAAATAAATTATATTTAAATTTGATCATTGCACGCTATTTTCAGTGATTCAAAATTAAAAGTTCATAACAAAAATTACATTTAATTCGAACAAATTATTTCAGGAAAATATTTCATATTATTTGAACTCTTCCGACAAAAATCTGGATTCTTCTTCGAAAAAAACAAAAATCATAAAATTGTTGATATAAATACATCAAAAATGAAATATTTAAGAACATAGAATAAATTTTTCAATGACAGTCAAGAAAATTGACTTTTACAAATAAATTTGTTCGATTTAACTACAGCTATAAACTTTCATTGGTATACGTTGTATGCTGTATTATAAGTTCTATGGATAAACTACAAAAAATTAATTCAATATCACAATAATCGTTTAGAAAAAGAAATGAAATTGTTGATTTTTCTTCGTGGATTTTGGAAAATTCGTAAAATTAAAATTAATAACATTAAAAAATAAAATGTTTCAGTTTTAAAATTTCAAACTTAATTATGGCTTATGTTTCTGTATTCAAATCCAAAATCTCAGATTAAAAACTTTAGAAATTGTTGTGAATAAAATAAATCTAAAAAAACTTCAAACCATCATAATTTTATCAATTTTTGTAAGCAGCAGAAATAAAGCTCATTTCCTTTCAATATTCAAATGAAAAACAATTCTTCGAAATGATTGGCAATAGCAATTAAAAATAGAAAGTGCAAACGATATTGACTCACCTTCTGTCATCGGGAACGAAGCCGCGGACAGGAAAACCACCACAAGGAGCGGAAGGCAGCACATGTCAGTGGCGCCGCAGCAGGCGAAAGCACACAACACTCACTCGAATAAGCGGTCGGTTTTTCCCTACGCCGATTGATTATTATTGAGACAGTTCTCGATCGCGTGGATCGCCCGCCGGTTGTTTTTTCGGCCAAATAGGGTTGCAACGGGAGAATGGAAAGACAAGAGCGCCAAATGTCGCGCCTTCACGGCAGCTTCTGTGACAATGAGAATTCTTTCAGGATGAGTTTTGGTTTTAAACCGAGGTTCGTTGGGGGCGTTGTGGGGGTGCTTGAGGATTCGTGGCGAGGAGGGTGGGTCACTTTCTGGACTGCATGTTTTGTTTCGCGGATTCTGGTTGGACAAAGGAATATCTTAGTAGCTTTGACGTAATTTTAGAATATTAACTGAAAACAAATAAAAAGGTATCCCTTTTTTTAAATTTATGTGACTTATTATATCATCATCCTTTAATACGACTATTTTGTAAATTGATGGCAAATTTTCCATTTGGCACATGAGGATTTATATCACGATATCTATATCGCTTAGAGTAGTATATTTCTAATGAAATAAATAAAAATTGCGGAAGTCATTAAAAACTTTTTAAGATCGTAATTATCAAGACAAATTTATTATCCCGTTTCTTAGCATTTACGATTAATTAATATCTCAAATTATTTCATTATTTAGTTTGTATTATTTTCTCAATTTTTATGATAGCAACTTTTAACAATCTGCAGTGTAAAAATTTATTTTTAGTTAAAACAAATTTCATTTTTTAGTTAATATTAATACAAATGTTACATAAAAATGTTTTTTTATTATTCACAAATTGATTTGATTTCATATGTAGACATAGACATACGTGATGGAGCACCTGGTCTGAACCTTAATTTATCAGGTATTGCTTCATCGCGTAATATATCTGAATGTGATAGAATTTCCATGAAATTAGAAAACAGAATTACAATACCGCATTTTCAGTAGAGTTCCAATGCTAGAAGTTACAAAATGAACTGAAATAAGATATCGTCGACAAAACATTTACAGAATTTCCATTATAGGAAATGTACATAAGGCAAATATTGCACCAAAAGTATATTTTTTCCCTTTTCTCCTTTTTTTCCTGTCTTAAATTAAAAAATAAGTTATTCCTAAAAACTTCATTAATCTTGATGAAATTATTTCAAAATTTTAATTTAGAAAAGAACGTCTGAGACTTTTCATTTGAATGGTAAATTTACAAAAATGCTCAAACCTCTATGTCATGGGTTCGATACTTGATCCAACCGAAAATTTTCATACAGAGAAACCTATGCTAGAAGAGAGCAAAAACGCAGCCATGAAGGTTGGGAAAAAAGTATTCCAGCTCATGTATATCGGCATCATCACTCGATCACTGAGTAACTAATTGAGTGCAACCAACTGAATCGGGATTCAAATTACGATTCAGTTGGTAGCTGTTTGCCGTTTCAGATTATTGAAACACGCTCTTAAAAACGTAATACAAATGTATTCATAAATTAAGCTCTCTTTTATAGAAATGTTCACTCTTACAATTTCAAGTCTATTTTTTTATTCTTAAAAATCCTCGGTCAAGTTTTCAAGTTCATCTTACAATGTATATTATTCCCAATATAAGCAAATTAAGATTTATATCCAAAAAAAAAAAAAAAAGATAATCATAAATAAATTTGAAAGATTTCTCATTTTGTATTTTTAACAATTGAAAGTGCGATTTGAAGTGAAGTTTTTATGTGCTTCTTTTAACCTAAGTATTTTTTCTGAAATTTTAGTGTTGTGAAGTTAAGTTTTAAATATGTATTATGCTACTTTAATTACATGCTCAATTTACTTTCTTGTTAATTACTTGAAGCAGATATTAAAAGACGACAAACTTTAATAATGTAATATTACCACTTATGTGAATTTCCAAAATTTTGTTGAATAGTGTTTTTCTAAAAGATTTCTATATTTAAAATTGTAATTATAGTTTATTACAATCTGTTAAAGACATAATTATTTGTATACATAACAATGAGGGTTTAAGTATTCATTTTTAAATTCCTTGAAATAATATTGAAGAAAAGTTTGACGTAATATACTTTATTGCTTAGCTACTAAAAAGCTATAGTGAGGTGTATCTTATCTATAAAACTACTTCGTTTTAGAAAGATATTTTTAAAAACAATTGTCCACAATCGCTTGGGCATCTTTCCGGCATTTCCTCAACAAACTATCATATGATACTATATATCTCAAGATTTTTGTAATATCTAACATATCTAGTAATAGCAGAAGTTTTTCAATGGAAAGTGGACTAAATATGTGAGTCACAAATGAGAAAACTGAAAAATTATCAAAACCCATTCCAGATAAACGAGCATTTGACCACACGTAATCGACAGCGTAATATCGCAAAGCTATTCCAAAACCTCGAGTAATTAAGGTGTGAGGATCGAGATGTCGTGGTGGATAGAAAAAACGACTATTCAAAGCAATAGACTCTTTTTATATGTTATAAGAGAGTAAACCAGAAGACAATCGTAAGTATCCATCCGCTGCTAGATGCGCAGATAGGAAGCTAACATTGTTAAATAGTTTCTTGAAATGTATCTGCAAACTTTCTGTTCTTAAAAAAGTGGCTGGCAGGAATTGGAATATTGTTCAACGACATCTGAAATCGCATTAGGGATATTCAACAGCGAAATGACAACTCCATTAAGCCTTATCTTCATATGTTTTTCTTTATAATTCACATCCCTTAATAATGTCTGATCTTTTAATAATGCTGTATCACTCATATTCCTAATTCAAGTTGTTGTTCTTATTGTTGCACCAGCATTCTTCCCCATATCAAGCCCTCAGTTAGGCACTACTTGTTGGTTGATTTGGCGCTCAACGGAGATTTTTTGCACACGAGGGCTAATTAGACCGGGAATTACAGTTTAAAGTGGATTCCGGGCCACTACAAACATCCAAGCAGGTACCAGAAACAGACGGGAAGGTGTCTTCGTAATTTAGAATCATTAGCCAAGCAAAAAAACTCCCAAATACTTGAACTGTCACCCCCCAGAGGTTTAATTTTATTTGGAAGACATTGCAATCACGGCCTATTTAACGTGCACCAGTTACCTTTAATGAACACAAAAGATCTTCAGTTAAGCTGGGATTCGAACTTACTACTTTCTGATAAGCATAACGACACCCTAACCAATCAGGCTACCGAGGCCTAAAATTCAAAATGTAGACGAAGTCGTATACGACTAACGATTACATAATACTTGCTTATCACAAGTTTTTTTTTTTTTTTTCCCAAACAAGATACATTTTCATTCTAACCAAAAATTAACTAACAAGACAAACAAATGGTTGCATTAACATTCAGATTAAAAAATAACACCTAAGGAACTTATGATAATTATTCCGTTTTTTTCATATAATCGTTATTAATTAATACATTTTTTCTAAGTTCGTGATCTTTTTAGTCTGGCGACAGTCGAAAATGAGGATGTCAACTATGGTTTGGCGCCATGCGTATAACTAGAGATTATAATAAACCATGACCTGTTAAGTTATTAAGATGTTTAATGCAGTTATGTGTGACACTTCTGTTCGTTGATTGTTAAATATTGATATTATAATTCAATACTGATTAATTCTCGCTCTTCGTGATATTTATTATAGCTCATGAATATTTATGATATAATGGCGATATTTCTATAATGCAACATATTGGGAAATTACTTGAAACTATTAAATAAAATAATTACTTATTAATAAATGTAATAAATGTTAATAAATTTTTCTTATTAATAGTGTCAAAAAGATGTGCCCAATGTACTTAAAGTTCAAAAGTTTGCCATATCGCATATCAGATAAAACTGTCTAGATTTAAGCAAAAGTTTGAAAAACAAATTTTTCCAATCAGAAATAAAAAAAAAAAAAAAAGCTATTTCTTATGCAAAGATTCATTTTTTCTAAAATATTTAGATTTCTTTACTAAAGCATGTAAAGGATTTCGGGAAAACAAAGAGAAAAAAAAAAAAAAAAAAAAAAAATACTTTTTTTTATTATGCAAAAAAAAAAAAATAATAATTTTTTTAAAATATAGTGCTGTTCAGAAATTTTTTTTCCATAATTACCTTTTCTCATTATATAATACATTACTTCTTTTGTGTATTATTTTTGCTTATTATTAAATATTAATTGTATAAATAATATATACCTTTCACTTCCTAAAACAAATACTTGAATGCTTTTGTTATAGTAAATGAGGGTAAATGCTCATACGTAATAATATTTTTTTTATATATCTTAATGTAACTAAGAAATTAACGTAGAAATCTTATGCACACTTCTTTTAATCTACCCGAATAATCAGATTAGATTTGGTTTATTTGGTTTATTGGTTATAAAGAAATCATAAAAATTAAATGTTATTGTTTCTTGTGATTGCCCCGCTAGTTTCACTAATTTTAAAAAAAAAAAAAAAAGATTGTGTAAATTATTAAAATAGTGTAAATTATTGGTTATAAAGCATGAACAAATCAAACATCAATTAATAATAAAGTTTTACATTTATTTAACTATATAGAAAATGTTATCGGACTTTTCAAAGAACTGTGCCACTGAGCTGGCATCTGAACGGTTAGCGCTGTGGCCTTCGATACAGCAGTTCGTGGGTTCGAATTTAACGTTGGGCAGAGATGTTTGTAGTGATTCGGAATACACATTGTAAGCCGTATTTGCCAGTCTCTTTAGATCACTTGTACAAAAATGACCTTTAAGCGATAAACAAACAAAATTGTGTTCAACATATGTTCGCTTTAAAATGAGTCAGGTATCAAACTCATCACTTTTCGGACATGGAAATGAAAATTTTCCTAACTAGGTAATCACCATAGCATTGCATATTTTCTTTCTTCCTAGACCAGAAATTAAAGCTAGACTGAGCAGAAACAAAATTTGGTATGACGTCACACTTTCTTTCAATCTCTTTGGAATACAAGATACCGGGTTAGAGATTTTAGACAGTGTTAAACAGTGGGAGACAGAAATTGTGTGCATAACTGCAGTGGTATGTGGGTGGATTTCTTATACAACATATTTAAGTATATTGTTTATATCTAGGATATTTCTAAAATGTCTTCCCAAAAAAATCATTCGTGAAGGATGATCACTCACACACAAATGCCTTACAACAAACAGCCTTTAACTATTAGACAATCAGCTACATGGTGCATAGTTATTGTTTTTAAACTTAATGCTTATAAGATATATAGTTCAAACTAGTGTCATGAGTGCTGAGAGTCTCTATGCACGTTAAATGTTCTAGAAGTCCCATACATATCAGCGGATATTTAACATCCTTGCGTTGATGTGCATGGCTTGGAAGGCACTTGCTCAGCTGTCAACCTCATCACTTGACAGTAATTCATTGTTCAAGAGGTTTATAGCAGTGTTTAATGATTTCCATCAATAGAAATAGGCAGCTGGGTAATCTAACTTAATCTTTACGTTATACAAGATACGGGGATACCTTAAAGTTTTTGAATATGTTATGCATTCAAAAACTTTAAGATTTTAAATTCAAAATATTGTACTAAAAGGATATTTTACTTCCTAAAATGGGATACTGGACATAAATTAGTATTTTATGCTTCTAGTGTAGAGTCCTAGCAAAAGCTCACGGGATGTGAAAGTTATGTATAAAATTCTACACTATATTCTACAATGAATTGTATTTCACATACTTAATGTTTTCAACAAACCAACTGCAATAATTTCGTAGAGAGTGAAAATAAAATGAATAAGCTACAAAATCTTGTTGTTTCATCTTCGAAAGAAGTTTAGAATCATACGTACATGTTATACAAAAATATATTCAAAATATTTTTTCCACATTTAAATAATTGTTACAGAAAATCGAACACAAGTATTTAATTAACAATAAAAATACGCAGAATGCAAAATCTATATAGTAAAATATTAATTACTAAATTTGATCTAATTTCAAAAGCTTCAACGAAAACATTTCAAGATTCTTAAAAAAATGCTCAAATTTCAGATTCGATTCCGCGAAGTGTCTTGAATAGCCATTGATAAAAAACTTATAGCAGTTATTATAAAAAACTGTTATGGTAAAGAAATAGGAACAATGAAATCTTAATAAATACTTCTTGAGTATCAGAAAAAGTTTTTATAGAGGATTCTGCATATAATGGTATTCTCAAAGAATCTGCTAAAGATCTTTTACATGGATAGATCTTTTATTTTAACTTGCGGTTTGACTTTGGACTTCATAAATAGTACCAGGATATTTAAAGTTCTTTGCTCTAGTCTGCCGAGTTGATATCCGAATGGTAAGCGTTTTTTCCTTCGGTTCAACATTTTGTGGGTTCAAATCCCATTTTAAACTTGAATGTTTGTAGTGGTTCGGAATCCACTTTAAAACGTAGGTTCCGGTCTAATTAGCTCTCATGTGCAAAAAAAAAAAAAAAAAAAAAAAAAAAAAAAAGAGACCGTTGTGCAAGAGATATAAACCAACCTTATTCTGTGGATTAATTATCGAAAGATTATATGTCAATATACAGTGTTTAAAATTTATTATATATATTTTTGTTTTCAATATTAATTCACTGCACAGACCAGTAACTAACGATTATGAACAATATGAAAAGTATAATCACGTATTTTTATCCTTATTATTAACTAATTACACTGAATGATAATAACTTCTTGAGTGAGATCTATAAAATGAATTTGAATGATTCACATATTAATGTACAGTATTTCAAATAACAATCTAATAAACTGTATCTCAGGGACCATGAACAATAAGATAATTTTACTGTTTTTAAAATCTTCACAGCTAAATCAGAGATGAAATGATTGGAAAAAAAATTTTTTTTTTCGTTTAAATTACTGTAAATATTTCAGTCTATTTAGCAAAATGATCATTGGTACTAATCTTTTTTAAGAAATTTTAATTATTTTAAAATTTAATATAGCAGTTACAATATTGTAATGTTTTAAAATTTCAATGTATTAACGCTTTACAATTTACATATACGGCAATTTAGTTAAAAAAATGCAATATTTTGAAAATTTTAAAATATTAATACTTTACATTTCCGACTTATGGCATAAGATTAGAAAATTTATTGAAAGCAATTTTTTTTTTCATATCAACATGTTTTTTCTTTTTTCGTAATTCTTCTTTTTTAATCAAAGATATAAATGAAAAACTATTTTACATAACATTTTTCTCGTAAATTTCATTAAATTTATTATAAATATTTTTAAGTGATGCTACTTTTTTTTAAAAAGAAAGATTGATTATCAAATTGATGACTATAGAAAACTATGGATATATTTCATAATTCCAAAATACACGCAAAATCTCCGCTTAAGAAACTGTAATCCAATCATAACAGCGATAACGCGCCAAATATAGCAATCTTTCCTAAACTCCGAGGGGGCTAATTTTTTCTCCATTAGCAGCGATCCCCAGGAGTTAATAACGACTCTGGGCTCTTGTCTTCGGCTTTTCTGTTATTATTTATTCCCACGGCTGGTGGTATCCGTAACCGCACATTAGCGGTATTTGCGGGACACTTCTATTGTTCCACAGCGTTCCCTCCTCTTCCAGATCTTCATTTTGTGTTCCTCCCCCCGGAATCATCATCCACCGTCTCTTGTCATCAGTTCTACGTAACAGCAGGTGATGCGGACTGTAACTGGTGGTAACCGAACCGACTTTCCAATTTTTAAGAAATGTAAAAGCCCCTATTATTTTAAGTTCCTTTTTATACACCGCCAAAAAGGATTGTTTTTCCGCGAGTGGGAGTTTTCCTGTCGGTGACGTAGAAAGAGAAATGGCCAGACGTATTATTTTAAACTTCAGCGTTGCGTAAAATTACTTTTTTCAAGGGGACGCTGTTTAAAAAAAAATCTAGTGCCATTTCGTTTTATATTTCAAAATATCTCTGGATATTTGCATGCTATAATGTTGAAATGAATTGAAAACGATTTTCTACAAAATCGTTTGCTAAATACCTGGAAAAAAAAAGGAAGCTTGGAGATTGAAAATATTTTGGGCGTTTTGTGTTGAAGGAAACTTTAAACAATAAACATGTTCAGCTCGTTAATAGGTTTTCAAGAAAGCAATTACAGTACACCTCAAAAATATACTTATATATTGCTTTCGAAAAATATTTTACTTAAATATTTCAGACCCAGTATGGGTTTTATAATAACAGCAATTTTTATGTCTTCAGAGAAAAGACTTAGACAAAAATTGACATATTTTCACTCGATACAGACTACTCCCTTTGCAGTTAACAAATGATCCTCGTTTTCTTCAGCTTTAATAATCCTTGAAAATTTCCAGATTCTTATGTAAAATATAATTGCAAAATGCAGCGAATCTTCTTCTAGATGAAATCCAAATTTGCTTCTGGTAAAACATTCACGCAATCTGACGAATTATTTTCATTATTTTCATAATAACGTTATGTATACACATTGAGCTATATCAATTAGTTGAAAGGAGTTTAATTTCAACAGCATTAAATGCACCTTAGTTTTAAATTACGAAGAAGTGACTAAGTCGACACCTAAGTTGCCTTCTAAGTCGCTAATGGAAATATATCACATCCTAAAAATGTTTAACTCAAGTTTCAGCACAGTGGTTGCACATGAAGTTTAAGACAGTCAAATGGATTATTTCATCATTTTTTTCTAACGGCAGGCACTATGCGACTAATCGTTCACCACAACAAATCGGAAGATTTGTCACCTAGTGCTTGATGGACACTTCATCAAACAGATTTATATTTACGTATATGTAAATCATAATTATAAGTTTTGATACATACCTTTTTCTGCTTTTGTGTTTTCTGAACTCAGTAAAAATTACATCATTTTAGTTGTAATTAATTAAAATAAAATTATTTTGTGTAACATATTGAATAAAGGAAAAAACATAATAATAAATAAAATAATGGATAGCAAAAATGAGAACTTGGTGATTCAATGCTTCATTTATTTCACAAAAAAAATCTTTTTTACAAATATTAACAAGCATTTCCTTTTTTATAAAATTAATAATACTACTTTTCTATTATTTTTAAGATAAAAGTTTTGGTCAAATGTGAAATAATAAAGAAAAAAACATTTACCATTAAAACACATTACGAGTTAAATAGCATCAAATATTTTTCTCAGATACTTTTGAACAAAGCACCTCTATATCCCATAAGTTTAGTCGGTAGTTATGGAAACACTTGCAGACTAGAATGCCTAAGGAAATGCTTTAAGTGTCGTAAATCGCATTTATACTAAGCTTTAAGACAATTGGCGACTTTGTCGTATTTTTATTTCAGCAGAAATAGGAAAAATATATAAAATCCAGTATTGTTAAGCGGGGAGCAAATGTGATTGAATTATACACCTTGTTAAATTGATAAATTACTATTTACTCTAAATTTTCCTGTCAGATAATTGCCGAAATAAATCATGTGAAAAATGTGTGTAACAAGAACAGGAACGGAAATAATATTTTTTATAAATGACAGGGCAATTACTATTGTCTCCCCTTAAAGAGAAAAACGTCGTTCTCGGTTCTTCAAGTTCTATAATAGCCCTAATTTTTTTATACTTCGCTATTAAATACAAACATATGGCCGAATATCAGCTGCATCTACTTGTTGCGCTAATATTATTTCTTGTATTTGTTTAAATAAAAATTTAAGGTAAAATTTTCCTTTAAAGGCAAATCCCACCTTAAAATGTTACGCTAAAATTACAGTGAGGTTTTCGAGTACAAGAATTAAATAAATATGTGAGTACAGAGTACTTAAATAAAAAAAAATTTAAAGATCAGTTAAAATTTAAGGAAACTAAGTAATCTTATCTTTCTTACAGTCTCTGATGCTTTTAAAGTGGTCAATGATTCCAATATAGAATCTGTAGTCGTAGAAATAATTTGTACTTATAGTTTAAAACCGGACGATATGGAACATGTTCCTTGACTTTCTTAGAATTTTCATCTTGAACAGAAATGCTGATTGACTGCACTGATAACAGTTCAATCCTGTCCTTTCAGAGAAAGTCCATCGAAATCAAGATTTTTCAAAAATTTCCTGGTCAAAATCCATGAAATCTGATCCCTATCGGGTGCTTTAGTCCATCAATCATGGGTATTTGGTCACGTGTGATAAATTTCTCTCCTACTGTTCCTCTAGAAAAGATTGCATCAGAAATAAATGCGTTGTCAAATGAGCTCGAGTGTTAATTGAATAAATTAGTCAGCTGACACTAATGCTGAATTGTTTTTATGAAAATAAAAGAATGAAAATGCATTCAAATTAGGACAAATTAGGAAGAGAATGAGCTATCTTCATTAATTTTTTCCACCACAAGAAATTTACTTTTGCCATTTGTGAGTACAATGCGATCCCTCTTTATTGAACTCAGATTACACGACCAGTTATTTTAAAGACTATTTATTCTAAAGTATAAGGTATTTTCGATAAATTTTTTCACTGTTTTGTTTTTATTTGAATACATTAATTTATCGTTATTTCACTCAAATACATTGCGAAAAATTATTAAAAGAGTGAATATTTTTAAATAAATGGTTTTCATCATAGAATAATTACTTTTTATCATTTCAGAGCAGAAAATTGTCGTTATGGCATTCATAAAATTACAAACTATTTAAAGAATAAACTATACTTTCAATATTTCCTACAGTAAGAAATTATTTTTTGTCATTATTAGCACTAAAAAAATTATTTAAGGTGTAAACTATATTTTCAACTATACAAGATTATCATCGTATAAGCATATGAAATAAAATTTGAAAATGTCCACTTACATTAGACTTATGTTAATTTTTCGATATGAAGGAACATTTACTGTGAAATTTTAAAAAAGACAGTAAATAAAATCTTTAGAATCGTCGCGAAATTAAAATGCCATAGTTCTAAGATCAGTCATTAAGCGGTTTTCCATTATAACCAACTATTGAATAATATTTATTTCGATTTTCAGAAAAATGTCTTAATATCAAAAGTTTTAGAATACTTATTACAATTTCCAAAAAATATCAAAGAAAGTATGAAATGCAAAGAATATTGTTAGTAAATTATAATTATTCTAGTTAACATAATAATGATGCTATTTTAGTTCATTGAATAGCATCGTTATTATGTTAGAATACGAAAAGCCAAATGTTATTTTTTAAGCTGAGTAACTACGTTTAAGCTAAATAACAAAAAATTACATTTTAATAAACGTTGACCATTTCTGAAGTATCAGAAATTATTATTATTTTTTTCGGTATATATGGCAAAAGGCCAAAAAATTTAAAATTTGAAAAAGCTTATGTTTCATCCCAACTGTAATATTTCTCTCTGAATATAGCTTTTCGAATTCACGAAAACTTACGTTTCATTCTATCAACATTCCCTGTATAAGAAAGTAAAATGTCGACCGTACTTACAAATCTTCCCATTCGTAAGATAAATAAGAAATTTTAGATTCAAATTCTAGAAAACATAGAATTCACGCAATCTGTAAATTTTTTCCCAGAATGTAAAGTATTTCTGAATTCAGGAAAAATTTAAGACTATGCTTTCCATCCGATCTGTGCAAGAAAGTAAAAATTTGAATGATTTATAAATTTTTAGATTCATCTAATAAATAAGTCATAACATAATTCTAGAAAGTCATACCAGAAAAATCCATGCCATCTCAGAAAAATACCGTGTACGAATTCAGGAAAATTTAAGATTTGCTCTTTTTGTAATGTGGCTTCCATATCATCTACAAATCATTATCATTTATAATTTCATCCTGGAAATTAAAGTGTTTTCCAATTCAGTAAAATATAATATTTGTCCCATCTGTAATATTCATTTCAAAAATCTTTTTCGAATTCTAGGAGACCCAGGAGATTGATGACATTTTTTAATATATTTTCCAAAGTGTAAACTTTCGAATTAAGGGAAACGTACGAATCCCCTCATCTGTATTCCTTGCAGAATGTTAAGAAAAATATCAAAAACGTTTTGTGTGTATTTTAGGCAAGAAATCTAGGATAAACAACCAAAACATTCCAAAACAAAGTGGGGTCCATTTGGCTTCGATCTGGAGGGCTCCATGGATTCTCAACCACAAAATGCAAGCTTCGATTTCGTTATCTGTGGGGCTTTTAAGTTCTTTCCTTTGAAGTGGATTAGGGAGAACACTGGTAGGGGACAGAATAGCAAGCAGATAACAAAATGGATTTGATTTTTTTTTTTATTATTTCACGTCGCTTTTTAAAGGTGAGATTCTGAAGTGGAAATGCTGTTGCTGATAGCGCAAGTATCCAGACTGGAAATCCTTGATTGTCCGGGCCGATGGAAAAACTTTCAGCATTCCTAATCTTGGCGACAATAATATCGCTAAAATTAGAGCAGCTATGGAGCTTTCGTTATTTATGAAGTTTAACTCTGCATGACTCGTAATTCAAGCATTTAAATCTTATTATCCTGAAACTAATGCGCACTACCATTGATGAAATCATGACTAAAAGCATAGAATTTCAGATGACAAAATATGAAAATATTTATCTTGAAAACAAGAAATCGTTTTTAAACAGACACAAATTATAAAATTCTTTTCCTTATCGCCATTTGGCGAAATATGATAATAATTATGGTTTTTATGCTGAAAAGATAAAATTAATTAAATTTTATTTCCATTGCATTTTTAAGTATCCTTCTGCCCAACATATATATATATATATATATATATATATATATATATATATATAT
>JAPDSC010032965.1:0-18210 GCA_026290005.1 Latrodectus geometricus
AATTTTGATTAAAGACGCTTGGAAATGTGAGCCAAATGTATAAATTAGAAAGAAATCTACTTCAACGATCCAATTGTTTCTAATCATGCACTTTCTTTGATGTTCGTTCCCGGTGGTCATTTATAACAAGATAATAACGAATGTACATTGTTCATATTTATTTAAAATATTAAGCACAAAACTGTACTTGATGTACATAAAAGCATATTTTACAGTAAGACATGAGCGTCACAGACTACTTGATTGAATTGTTTAGGTGAAAATTTAAACTATCAACCGATTTACTATAACACAAATACTACTCTATCTAATGCAAATTGGGTGATGCAGATTTTTTTAATTACTGTATATTGCATATGTAAATCAAAAGCGATTACTAAGAATCTTAATTTAAGCCGTTACTCAAAAAAATCCGGTTGTTTACATCTAACACGTTAGGACAATCGAAGAAAATGATTAAATTGCATTATCATCCAATGATCTATCATTTGATATCAGCTACATAGTACAATTACTGTAGTTCAATATGAAAAATCCGTAAAAAGCTGATACCAAAAATATTTTATCAATATGACACAAATACAGAAAACGTATCCTTTCCAAACACTTTTCTGGTTATTTATAGATAATTTGATTTTCAAGAAGATAAAAATTTGTTTCAACAAGAATATAATTTTCTCCAATCAAGCATATCCTTGAAGTTTTTATGTATCATTGAAAATGACAGTTTATAACAAGACAATGCCAGATGTCATGAAGTTCAAATATGTCATATAAAAATGGAAATATGAATTCCTTCTGATCACAAGGTCTCCACACACTCAATTTATTTCATTTCAGTTGAAAACTTCTACCATGAAAACGAAAGTAATGTCTTAAATATCATTGCCACAAAATATTAAATTAGATTCAAAAGTTTGTTAAATATGATGTTAGTTCCGTATAACATTCATTAATATGTTATAGAGTGTATAATAAACATTAAAGCAATAATAAAAGAATGTTCTCAAGGTGAATTCATCGAACACTTCGACTCTATATAAAAATATTTTTTAAATAACGAAACATATTATCTATTTAGATTGAGGTTCAATTCTTTGACAAATAAGATATTAGAATATATACTCTTGACAAGTTATGCAGGTACAAAATGATTCAGTCATTTACAGAAAATAATTATTCTCGCTGATGGAACATAACAAAGCCTAAATAAATAAATAATTCTTCCAACCTGCGTAAACGTCAATAAACTGTTTTTATTGACAAGATTTCTTAAAAGTTTTGGCGGTAAAAAATAAATTTAAAAAGAAAAAAAAAAGATTATGTTTTTAAAATACGTAGGAAATGTAACGCCTACAAGAAACAAAGTTTCAAAAAGATGATATATGCTCCCCACAAAGTTGCAAAGCAGTTATAAAATGAAAACTTCCTTTTAAAAACGAAGTGGCTCTGCTGTCAACATTTTTGTTTGCCGACTGAAACAAATGTGTGTTGCCAGCCGAGATAATTTTTTCCACAAAACGGGTGGTCTCTTTTTTAAAGCTCAAGAGTCGGAGTTAATTTAAGAAGGGTATTTTTTTCAATCATAGATCCTTTTGACTTGCACCGTGTCAACTAAAAAAGAAAAAAAAAGTTTGTTGCCTCTTTTGACCTGTATAAAAAAGGGTGGGTGTAAATTATATGGGCGTCAAATGTTTTGGCAATAGTCAAACTAAAAATCGTTTGGATTTATCCAATTTTTTAGGTAGTATATATTTCGCGAATTTCAGGGTTTTGATTAAAAAAAGTGTACGTGTATATATATATATATATATATATATATATATATATATATATATATATAAACATGTTAGTTTGGGGAAAGCTGAAACCATTATTTTTTTGGTTGATGGCTATAAAGATCTATATTTCATAAAGTACTGATCGCTGATCGAACAATTTTAGATTTACGCTGATTGGAAAGATGACATTTCACCCAAAACAATTTTTTTACAATTTTTAATTTATTCCATTCAGTTATGAGTTACAGAGTGTTGAAAATAGAAATCAACACAAAATTTGATACATTTTACCATTGATAAAGGAAAAATGCTAGTCAGATGTCTTGAATTGTGAATGGTGTTTGTGTCATCGATATTGTAATAGCCAATTACATCAATTTTACTCTTGTTGATTCCGTTCAGGTATTTTTGAATGTCAAATATGCACCTCGCACTGGTAGGCCCGTCGTCGAAAATGTCGATAAAATCACAGAAATAATTTAAATGGACATATATGGTAGCAGTCTTAGCATCGCCCATAAGCTAAAAGTCAACCAAAAGGAATTTTATACCATTTATAAAGTCAATCCGAAATATATTTAACAAAATCTTGAAAAATAAGTAGAAATAATGGATTTCTTTTTTCCCATCCTATGTTATTATAATAGTAGTAATGTTAGTAGAATAAATTATAAGTAGTTGAAAGTAAAAAAACAAAGTATATATTAGTTTGAGGAAAAAGTTATCCATTATTTTTTCGGTAGACGTCTGTAGTGATCGCTATCTCGTGAGGTATCTATCAAACAATTTCAAATTTATGCTCGTTGGAAAGGTGACATTTGACACTAAAATATCCTCTTGTGGTTTTTGTTTGATTCATTCAGTTATGAGTACAAGGTTTTAAAAATGGAAGACAACAAACAGAAAATTCGATACATTTTAGTTTTTCTTTTATAATGGCGAAAATGCTCACCAGGTGGCTAAAATTGTGAAAGGTTTTTATCGTCCTATATATGACTGTAACAACCAGTTACGCACAATTTTGGTTTCGTCGATTCCGTTTGGGTATTTGGATGCTAAAGATGCACCTCGCATGGATACAACATCGTCGAGAATGTCTATAAAATATCGAAAATTATCAAACTTGACAGCATGTCAGCAGTCATAGCTTCACACAAGACCTAAAAATCTACATGAAAACTGTTTTAAACCTTTTTACAAAGTGAATCTGAAAGAAGTTACAAAAAAGTTCACGTAAAAATAATGGATTTCTTTTTCCCCAACCTAATATATGTAATTAAAAATAAAAAAGAAGATTATTAATTCATATTGAAAAGCAAATCAGCAAAATATATTATCGTTTCATAATAAGAAAAAATATAAATGGATAACTTTGATAATTCATCTTCATCATATTACAAAAAGAATAAAGTGATTAAATCAATTATGCACATTTATATCTTTTTTTTTTTTTCGTGACACTCCACTAATAAACTCTGCAAATGTAGTAACAATGTAACGATCAATGTATCGATTAAAGAATATTATGTTAGTCAGTGCGAATTTATAACAATAGAATATTTTTCAAACGGGGCAAAACTGTTAGAAAAAAATTACCGACGATTAACAATAATAATTTATGAATCAAAAATCATAATTTTGATTTGTATGAATAATAATATAATAACACATAAATTATAAAATGGATCCAGTAACGTTAAACACAATACAGGCAAAATAAGATTTGAAAAATTGATTGATTTTAAAATTTATTTCAGTTTTCAGGACACATACCAAATCAATGTTATAATTACTACCGATGGCTTAGATTCTGTTTCAGAAAAGAATCATTTCAAAATAATCTAAGTTTATATTCGAATTCAACTTCATATCGGCTGCAATACACATCACATAATTAATCTTAAAAGAATATCTGATTGTTTAGATTCTGTGATAACATTCCATCCTGCAATTGATCATTGAAACGATTGGTAAGCAGTTTTCGTCAGGAATAAACTTTTACCTTCAAATAAGTTTTGTCAATAAGTGATAATTAATTAGTTTATAAAATTTTTGTACTATTTTTTGGCAGTTTCTAAAACTGTAAACCTTTTTAAATAATACACGACACAAATGTCTGCGACAATAATTGTGATTTTTTTCTTTACCATTACGATGATTATCATACTGATGGAATTGTATTGATTCTGTTTCGAAAAATGATTCATTTAAATTTTTGTTTCTGATATTTAAAATATTAATTCATTTGTCGGTATTTGATAAAAACATGTATGATAATTATTACATATTAAATTGCTACTATCATTTTATTTTCAATATAATAATTTTTTTTTGTATTTAATAATTTTTAATCTCTTGTTATTAAATTGATAGGTAATTGATTGGACGAGAGATTTGGTGATTTTAAGCAGTTATTATGAAATATATAAACACTGATGTAGTTAAAAGAAACCTCAAATGAGTTCATGACTATATATTTATTTTAAATCCATTTAAAATTATCTCTAAAATTATGACATTTTTTAGATTCTGTTTAGAAGCAAACTTTACTTTGCTTATACACTTAACATTTATTCAAGCATTAAAGGAACACCATTTTCATGGATAAAGTAAATATAAAATTAACTTCACAAGTAGTTTTTTTGTGTATAGTTATTTACACGAGATTTGAGATCTTGTAATTAATCCTATAAAACTTGGGACTGTATATTTTTGTAAGCAATTACATCATTTATTTATATGAATTGTATTGGATTTTTATAAATATGTTAACAATGAAGAAAAGTGAGGTGGAGAATTTATTTACAGAAGCAAATTCTTCATAGTAAATGTATTTTTGTAAATTATTTGCAACATTAATTCATGAAAATATTAACTTACATAAATAACCTTTGAAAAATTTCTTCCTGTATTTTATGAATATAATAAAATTCAAATATTTGCTTTGAATTTTATTACTAAAGGTTATCTTAAACACTATAATAATTAAAGTAATAATTTCATTAGATGAATATATACGAAATCAGGCACACCTTTTGATAATCCATCATGCCAATTTAAGAGTTTGGTGATTTTTTGGCGGATTTCCTTCCTTATCTGGCAGCTTGGTTTTTATAACATCATAAAAATGAAGAGTAATAAGAATTATATAGAAAATTCTATCTTGGCAACCCTAGTATTTACGTCATTGCGAAGAAATTTAGGATTTTTTGTTCCATTTTCGTATTTTAATTAATTCTTGTATTTTCTTTCCTTTTTTTTAGATCTTATTATTCCAAAAATATATATTTATGCTTTTTAATAATCAGACTTAAATTTAATATTTAGATGCATAAGTATTTTTCAGGAAGTTTGTTATGTCATAATTACGTTACTTCGGTAATAATTTTTTGTCGCCAAAAAGATTCCGAAATTGGCATGATGGATTATATGGCCACTGTGCACAAAGTAAAATAAGATTTATGTTGAAAACAAAACCTATTAATTCTTTTAGATTTTTAAAAAAATAATTAAAACTCTCCTAAAAGCTGTATTGAGTGTAGAACATAAAATTTAAATAGTGCTTAAAAAGAAAATTTTCCCGACTTGATCTTAGTTTTAAGTAATTTTAGAAAGAAATTTTAAATGCCGGATTTTATTTCATTAAGAAAGAAAAATTACGATTTTTTTTCCATAAACATTTTTTTTTTCTTTTATAGAGAAATTTCTGTTTTAAGGAAATAAATAATATCTTTTGTAAAAAAATTCCAAAATATGCTAACTACTTTTTTAATGTACCTTATCAACAAAGGCAATACTAACTTCATTAAAACAAAAATTTCATAAAGTTTTCTTTTGGTTGGGGAAGAGAGTTAACAAAACCTTTGTAAAAAATCAGTTTTAAACATAGATACAATTTCTGTGACCTTATTGCTCAAAATAATAAGTATCTGGTTACAAATAGTAGTTATTGTACATTATTAAGTATCTGGTTACAAATAGTAGTTATTGTACATTATTAAGTATCTGGTTACAAATAGTAGTTATTGTACATTATTAAGTTTGAATTTAATTCCTAGGCACAGCCAGCCTGAATAAAGGCGAAAAATAACCTTTTCTTCTTTGAACAGCATACCGAAGATTAAATTTAAACGTAGCTTGTTCTTTTTTAACAAGTTTCACCGCCATTCCACAAGAAGAAAGTTATTTATGCGTCTGGCTGCATCGGTTGTTAGCAGAACTGCAACTTAAGACAGTCTTATGCAAATGTTTCTCACCGGGTGATAACTTTTTACGGCTTCTAAATTCATAAAGAAATTCCGAGAAATGTAAACTGTTTCATAGACGGAAGCTTCAACGCAAGGTGCAACTCTTTGGAAGTTCAATGTTTCCAACCTAAATAAATAACTGTCACAATTTACTTTTTCTTTCAAAAAATTATGATGTTTTTTTAATGTATTTATTTTTTTGTAATGGATTTTGGGGGAATATTTTTCTTCTTTTAACAACAAACTTCGAAAAAAATAACTTTTATTAAACATGATAAGGGGAAAAAATAGAAAAAAAAATCTTCTATTAAAAGCTTACTCTTTTCTTTAATAGTTAATATTTAACTTTAAAAAATAGTGAAGAAATCAAATTGTAAAGTCAAAGTCAAAATGTGAAATTTTCTATCAATAATTTTTTTTATGAAAATAATCTAGTTTTTACTACAAAAAAATGATATTTTTAATATTATACCTACTTACTAGTATATAAAATTTTAGCATTTTCAATGACAACTTATATATTTAATTTTTGAGTGTGTATGTAATTTTAAAATTAGTAAATATTTCTTATTCACAGTCTCAATTTTTGGTATCCAAAAGATTAAAATTTATATAAAAATAGTAATATTTTCTATATATACTTATTTGCTTCATAGAGAGTACACGTAGAATTTTAACTTTTATAAATATCTTGTTTCGGTGATTTTTAATATACAAATACCTTATGTACAATAATTAAAGTATTGGCATTAACATTTACAGTAAAATTACAAAAATTTCAATGGTTTACTTATTTATTTTACATTAATGTGAATTTCAATATACAAAACAAAATTGATAAATTCGAAATTATATTCTAAGTTTTCTCAATATATAGTAAACATTTTTCTGTATTTTACTTATTTATTTCGTAAATATATTTTAATAAGTATTATTTTTTGTTCCTCGATGTAAATTTGTTTTGTTCGCTAATTTATCTTAAATTTGTAAATTTTTAATCGATTAAATTCTACAGAAAATCCTATCTTTGATCACATTAATTTAAATTCTTCACAAAAAATATTTTCATAAAATAATTTATTCTCAGTGATATTCGTAGATATGAAATAAATACACCAATCGATTTTGTTAGCATTCCTTTTAGACAGGACAGCTACTTTTGGGACGAAAGATGTCCTATTTGCCCCCACCCCCACCCACTATTGAACAACGGAGATGGATGATGTGTTTCTGCTTCAAGAATGCTGTGGCCTGTTTGGTCTCTCGTGCTCACTAATGACGGCTGGGGCAATTTAAATATTTCTTGGTCGCAATGTCTTCCATGTGAAATGATACTTCTAGAGTGGCGGAACAAGTGTTGGAGAGTCATCTGCTTGGTCCCCGCTTTTAAATTATGAAGATCCCACCCAACTGCTTCTATATAACTGGTAGAGCCAAAATTAGGAATAGGTACAGGAAAGTATGCTGGTGCAAAAAAACACGAGTGGGTGCTCGGGAGTTTTCTAGGTATCCTTCCTTGCGATACATAAACACTGCACACCTTCCACGAAAAGTCTTTCTGGTGGGGAAGGATATTCAAACCTTTCAACAAGCTTCGCTCATTAGGATGTCAGTTACGTTGTGTCCAATTAATTCATTTCACTAACTCGTATAACTATTTGACTTTCCATAATTATTTAATTTCATTAATTCATGATTATTTAATTTATATCTCAGTTATTCATATCTAAACACAATTTTTTTAAACTTCTCATTTTAATAGTACAATAGCAAAGCAAATTTTTTTTAAAGAGAAATCTTCGTATAAAATATTCATCTGTACAAAATTAGCTTTTTAATATATAATTTGTCAAGGAATAATATAAAATTAAAGTTTAGAGCTATTGGTATTTTTATATATCTTAGAAACAACAAAGGCTATGTTGTCATTATAATAAAGTTTCAGTTATATTAAAAAAAATGGACTTTTTTTCGTTGTGAACAACTCAGAAAAGAATAAAGAGCCACTGTTGAAAAAAAATTTCATCTTTTTCTTTCTTTTTTCGGTAATTTCACTTTTTAGCTGTATGATTTACTCGAAACATTATCATTTCTCCTATTTCACTGTATTACGGTGCTTTTTCTTTCCAAAAATGCATTTGAAAGCGAAACGCCGCTTCTTTAGCATACGAACATCGTAAAAAAAGCAATCCTACAAAGTTTTAACTTTGAGAGCATGCTGTGGAGGTAGCCACCGCGGGTGGTCAGGATTTGTCTAATTATGTTGGCAATGCGTTCGGCATGCCAAGATCGGCCCACATTTCATCTACATATTCAAATATGACTGCTGCCTGTAGGGGATAGGCGGACGCCCATGGAACACGCTTCACTTTTCGCACTCGCCGTAAAAAAGGAGACGCCCCACTTCTCACATCATCATCAGTTGCAACTCCAGAGACAAATCAACCTTTGTTTTCACCCCTTCCCCCCTCTCGTACCGTCCCCCCGAACAGTCGATCGACGCCTATTTTGGAGTGCATGTCTGTGGAACAGGATTGTGTAACTTCACTCTTGTTTTTGAAAGAGCGGCTTTTTCCCTCTTTTTTTTCCCTTTTGTTTTACTTATTTTTCCCTCACTCTTCTCAGTTAAACATCTGATATTTTCTTACTCCGATCCTTATCTTAAATGCTTATCTTTATCACAGAACTCAAATTATATGAGAGATATTCTATTTGCCTTCTATTTTTTTTCTTTTGGTTTTGTGAGTTAGTTTCGATTTATTACTTTACCACGAATACTTTTACTCATGTTATTTTGTGACTATTAGTCTAAGAATGAAATGACTATGTTTATTATAAGTTTGTAGTTGCAAAATGTCCTGCATTTAGATTAGCGAACCAAATACAAATTCAAAAACCATTCGTTTTAAATCATTCAAATAAAATATCGATATTTTTTTCTTTAACATTATGTTAAAAAAATGAGTTAAATTAAGTATTTTATTGAACTGATTGCTGTGTTTACTTCATAATTATTATGCAAATAATGACTCATTATTTGAATGATATAAACGATATGTATACATCGATTATAATATTCAAATCGATAAATATGCTTTTCGTAAAGACTAACTTAGAAAAACCTTTTTATGTTCATTATTTTCAATTCAATATTACATCTCTATTGAGTTTGCAATGATTCAACACACATGGAACCGAATTTTCACGCCGAACTGGTAGCCGACTGATTTTTCGCTCTTGCCTTCGGTTCAACAGTTCGTGGGTTTGAATACCACCTTGGGTTTGGGATCCACTTCAAACCGTAGGTCCCGCCCTAATGTGCAGAAGAAGTGCGCGTTGAGCGACAAACCAAAATTATGATTTTCTGGTAAAACAATTTTTCAGAAATGAATACTCAAATGAATTACAAGAACATAACTCCTCCTGATTTTAAATTCAGCTCTTTATATTAAAATGTCATGGAAATATTCAAGAAAAAACTCTTTATTTTGTAACTGAATAATTAATTTCACCAAAAAGTACATTTTTATTGAGTTATGGCCGTTTTAGCTGATTCCTAAGCTTTTACAAAATAGATCCCTTACCTTTTGTTTTTTAATATATATGGCAGAAAACACGATTTCAAAACCCTCGATTTAGAAATAAAGATCCTCAAGTATGTGTTTTATCTGTTAGTAAAAAAGTGCTGTAAAAATTACATTAAAACGTTAAAAATTACATTAAGATATTCTGCAGAAAGTTTTACAAATGGAAATATACAGCTGATTGTACTGGCTCCCATAACTTTTTTGTTTTCATATTATTTTTCACAATGAAAATCCCATATATTAAGGGATACTTTCTTGGCTTACGTTGCTGTATGTACAGTATTCAGTCACTATGTATGAGTATAAACTCATACATACATGCATAGCATGACTGGTGAGCCCCGGATTGTACCTTAGTGTTAACAGGTTTGGAATAGTTGCTCATTACCAAGTGCTTCATAATTTTGGACCATGGTCATGGGACGAAGTCACACCTGAGCTGGCCTTTCATTCCCCATCCACGCCACCCCAGCGGAAGGGCTTTGGACGTCACGTCCTCAAGTGGTGGACACATCCTCAAGCTGCAGCAACCCAGTGAGGGAGAATGTGGCCACCCTCCCAATCACTGCCCGCGGCAAATGATGCTTCACTTTGCTGATCTTAACGGAAAGCGGTGAAAAGCTACTGATCTACTGGAGCTCAGATTTAGACACAATAGGGAAAAGAGCAATATGCCACTAACATTGATGATTCCTCTCGAGATTCGAACTCAAAGAAGATAAAACAAACACATACACAATATTGAATAAGTATCAAATGAAATGAAGTGTTAATTAGTGAGAGTATTAGGATTCTAAAGATAAATAATATAAAACTAAGCACATATATTTTTAACACTAATTTAATATAACGAAAATAATGAGTTATTAATTAAAAAGTTATGATGCACGCAAAGTTAGAGATTTATATGAATTTTATTTAATTTATAATGAGATATTTTTTTCTATTCTAGTTTCTTTCATTTTTGGATGATTCAAATTTAAAAATATAACTGTACTAAATAATGAAAAAAGTTATCTTAAAATGCGACAAATAAAAATACAAAGTACAAACTTTGTTTCAAAACTCTTGTTTCTCTCTTTTTAACATTAAAAAATAAACGGTAAATCACCAACATTGCTAATAATTTAAATAGACCCATAACAATCAACTTCTTGACTACCATTATTTTTTTTATAAAATACCATAACCTTCATTATAAGTTTTTTGAAATAACATTTTTTGTAATGTTCTTTAATAATAATTAATTGTAATTTTTTTTTTATTTTAAGAAACACTAATATGAAATCTAACAAACTGAAAATTTGGAAATAATTATTATTTTCAATTATTATTAAACCTCTGTCATTTTTTTAAAAATCGTTTGTCCATTTAAGAGCCATTGTTCTTTAAGACATAAAACCACAGTTGGAAATAAGTTTTGAAAAGAACTCTTATTGCGGATTATAAAAAGAAAATGATGCATAAAGTTTTCTAAAAAAATTACTAAAAAAATTTTCTATTAAAAAAAAAAGTAATTAAAATGAAGATTTTACTTTGATTAAAAAAAATTCAAGATTTTACTTTGATTTTTTTTATTAATAATTATTTAAGTTTTACTTTAACCAAATATATATAATACCAAATATAAAACACAGTATCTACCCCAATTTGAATTAGAATTTTTAATCAGTAGAAAATATAAAAAATCTGATGAAAGCATTTATTCCGCAAAATTTTATTTAAAAGAAAGAAATTGACTTGTTTATCAATAAAATGTCATTTTTTACATATGAAAGCTAATTATAGACATTGACTTTAAGACCATTTTCCGAACCAAAACTACAATAACAACGTATTCACAAGTTTTGAATCGCGCAACAGAACATATATATATTGATGTGAACATGAAATATAGTAAAATAAAACACTTTCTTTTCTCAGCGGTTACCAATTTTCCTTATTGCTCTTATTTTTCTGAAATTAAAAGCATTCACCTTAGTGAATATTACATAAAGTTTTCTTATAATGTTTGCTGAGGCGAAAGCTTCTAATTTCTCGGGAATGTAAGCAACATAATTTCTGGTCACTTCAAATTTCTCTTATTTCGCAGCTATCAATTATGATATTAATATGTAAATAATACAGTTTTTATCGAAAAGTTAAAGTTACAGTCAAAGGTCTTTCTGTGTACCATGTAAAACATCTCCAGAAATTTTTTCGCATTTCGGTCGAAGTGTCGCCATAATAAAGGAATGAATGAGATATCGTCACGGAAGCATTTATCTCGAAATGTAATTAAAAAAAATACAGAAGAAAAAAAAAGATCTCCAGTTGCCTAAAAATAAATAAAATATGTAATGAAGTAGACCTCCTACAGTGAACGCCCTTCTGTGGTAGCGTTTGTTAGAACTTTTTTACCAATTAGCGGTTCCGAAAATCAACCTCAATTCGGAAAGTTAAAAGATTTAACGAGAGCCAATTAGAGCAAGGCATGGCTTTTTTTTATTCGGCAATCCAGTCAAAAAGTTCTTGCCTTTGCTTTAATTGCCGATTTGAATACCGCTTCTGATTGGGCATCGAGCTGTTAGGAAACCCAAGACTGCTGCAGAAGCATTCCGAAGCTATTAAATGGATGCGTGTCCACGCTTTAATAATGTATGAAGGCCCTGGGAGGCCCTGAGTTACAACTAGTAGATGGACTCATTAGCAGCGAAAGCCGTTTCGCGGTTTAGATAAGCGCGATTCAGCTAAATGAGCTTTTAGAAAGAGGTGTTTGCTGAAGTCTGGGGTTTTCCCTCAAGAGTGCCTTTCAATTAGATCTCTGTTCTTTTGTCCGATCCATTGTTCTTTTCTCTGTTGATCAAAGCTGCTGAGTTTGTGATTTTATTAAAAGAACAATTATACATTCACCATGATATATTCAAAGTTTTAATAGGATATTTTTAGTATTTCTTAATTAATTTTAAGTTACTATTTCTAAGAAACATAAAAAATTGGCTGGTGTTTCAGTCTAGATTCTCCTTTTAAGAAGCACTGATAAAGATAATATATTTCCCCTGCAAACAATTTTCTTTAGGAAGTCTTCATAATTATCAAATTATATTTTTAGTTACCCTCATTAATAATAATTAGTTCTGTGTTTTAACTTAATACTAGTATGTTTAAATTTTGGAAGCAATTATTATTTTCAATTATTATTATTGGATCTTCGTTCTATTTTCAAATGTAATGTTCTTTTCATTGTTGCTCAAACTGCAAAGTTTGTGATGTTAAAAGAACAATTAAACTTTCTTTGGAAATATTTAAAATTATTATTTCTTAATTAATAATAATTAATTCTAACAGTCCATTTCTAAGAAACGCTGTAATTGAAAAATTTGCTGATTTTCTAATGTATGTTTCTTCACTCGACGAAGTACTGTTAGAGAGAATAGAATTTTTTTATAAACTATTATTTTTTATTAAGATATCTATAAAATTGTAATAAAGTATTTTTAATAATAATAATAAGGATACTTTTAATGGAAATTTGATTTTAACGTTTTTTGATCATTTCATTTACATTGGGTCGTTAAAATGACACACAATGCTATTCTCATATCGTCTTCTACATTGAACAGTCTCTATCTTTTCTGTTTTTATGTTGGTTTAAACAGAAAATCACACAAATAAAATGAAGAAAATTGTAATGGTAGACACTGGGAACACTTGACATTTCTGATGTGAGGCAAATATTTCATTTTATGAAAAGTCACAGTAAGCGAAGATAAAAACAGTTTTTCACTTCAAAAAATATGGTATTTAACTGTAAAAACAAGCCTTCCCTTGCAGTGTACTTTTCTTGATTTAAACAGACAACACTCGTAATAAAAAAAGCATTATAAACTATATACATTTCTAAAATTTGTAGGTGCAATTAAAGAATTAGGCGGCAAAGAAAAGTCCCATGGCACAGTGGTCAAGAACCACTGACCTACACAATAGAGTATAATTGGTATCTTCAATACATAGTAAGGTACTTTGCAAGGAATGAACATAGCTTGAAATCCCTTAATGAAATTGACATTCTATACGCATGGCATTTATTAATCTATGTTTACAGAAAAAAACGATATCTAGATCATTTTGACATAGTCTTTCTTAAAAAAACCACTGTAATTAAAGAAAACCAAGAGCCTTTACTTGATGACTTGAATGAAAAGATGAGTTACACACTCAATAACTTTCGACAATGAAATCGATTACTGACATTTAATTTTAAGTCATTTTGAATGTGGGCACAGATGCAATTTGTAAGTTAAAAGTAAGTGATTGTGAACGAAATTACTGAGAATAAAAAAGAATTTACTGATATCGAACAAGAAGAAAATGACGTAGCCTTTTCTTTTTGCCTTATGATTGTTTGCAAAACAAGTACACAAAGAGCTGACAAGATTAGGTACGTTTTGCAAAAAACAACAGTGAAATGATCACTGTAGTTTGGAACAGAAGAAAATGAATAATTTCTTTGCCTAATTTTTCATTTAAGAATTGCTTATAAATATGTATTATTTTTATACGTTTCTTACATAGTGAATTTTTCTAATAGTACCTTATTTAAAATAGGCAGGAATTTGATAAAAAAAAATTAGTTTTAACTAATAATTTTTACTAACTTTCGATTTTAAATACTATTCTAATGATTCCCATGAGCTCGTTGAAACGGGCGTCTGCTATAATACATTTACATATATTTGGTTGGTTAAAAAGAAATCCATCATTTCTCGGTGGATGGTTATTGTGATCGACTTCTCCTAAAATATCGGTCAAACAATTTCAGATTTATGTTCATTGGAATGATGACGTTTCGTACTGAGAAACTGTTCTACTGTTTTATCCAATCAGTTGTGAGTTACAGGGTGTTAAAAAGGGAAGTCAACAATGAAAAAATTAGGTATATTTTAAAATTTTCTTTGATAAATTGGAAAATGCAAGTCAGGAGGCTGGAACTGTGATTGGTGCTTGTGGTCTCGATACTATAACAGCCAATTACTTGAAATTTCAGTTTAGTCGATTTCAGTTCAAGCGTATTTCATGTTAAAAATGCACCTCACACAAGTAGGTCAATCGTCAAAAATGTGGACAAAATCACTGAAGCGATCGATGTTGACCGGCACGTTATCAATTTCAGCTTCCCAGAGGAGCTAAAGATCAACATTAAATCGTTTTAACTGTATAAACAAAGCGAATCCAAACTATATTAACTGTCTTGAAATTCATTTAAAAATGATGGATTTCTTTCTCCTCCCCCCTCCAACCTAATAAAGTATATGCGTAAGAATTCTTGATGTATATAGAACTAAGTGAAAGATCTCTTCATCCATTCAAACTTTACTAAACATTCAAACTTTCAACTTTACTAAAGTGAAACAACTTTACTAAGCATTCAAACTTTCAACTTTACTAAAGTGAAACAACTTTACAATACTTTACTAAAAAAACATTCAAACTTTACTAAAGTGAATTTAGTTTTCTTACAAATTTTCTAAGGAACTAAGCAGTTGAGAGAAATTAGCACAGTTTACGATTAGTTAAGAATAAGCCTTAAAATTTTCAATCGAATTATAAATATTTATTATTTTAAAAACTACTGATAAAATAGATTTATTATAAGAATAAAATAGTGTAAATCCTTTTTTTATAGTCTGTTTTATGAAATATATCATAAAAATGCTTGTAAGTTTCTAAAGTAATAAAAAATCTAAATGATATATTTTTGATTGCTTTATATAACATGGTCTCTGTGAAGTAACGCATATTGGTAAACAATATTTTGAATGAGTAAAACATTTCCCAAAAATCACTTTTTATTTGTATATTCATAGTTAATGTAGCTTTGAAATATCACCTTTATTTAACCTTTTTCTTTTAACTTGGTTCATTTAGTTAAGCCTTTTCTTAAATCACTATCATTCGTTTTTATTTAAAAAAATCTAACTTTGGTGAGGATTTTACTTTACCCAATTTTTTCTCTCTCTCTTTTTTTTTTTGTCTGGTTCTTTCTGCTCAAATCTGCAAGCAAGACGCTAGCTTTTTTTCAATTTTATCTGGCGGTTATTTCTATTTATATTGAGAATTGAGCGGAAGAGAGGAAGTCTTGGAAGAAAACACTCCCGAATTCGATTAAGTTCGATGGTGGAAACTGGCTGAGAGGGAGGGGTGGAGCAGGGCTGCTTCTTCCTAAGCGAGTGAAATGTCGAATCGTATATAAGGCAAAGGATAAAATGGAAGCTTAATGATGAGCGGAGCTGGGATTGATGAGGAAGAAACAACGGAAGCCAACTTTCCCAGGCTTGTCAACACATGCTTCCCAAAACTTCCCGCCAAGGGCAGAAGAAAGAAAAAAATACATTCTAGAGAAAATAGAGAAAAACGATTATTATCGTCCTTTTCTCTCTCATAGGTGAATCCAAATGCAAGCACAAGTTCTCGTTTCCATTCAACGGGGACCTTCCACCTTCTTCAAGAAGACAATTTTCCGATCCGGTGACTTGAACAGTAAAGGGGTTGTAGCTAAGATATTTTGGAAATCTTTCAGAGTATCCGGGAAACTCTTAAATATAGCCAGAAATAAAATGTTAATTTCACATGTGAATTTGATAGCTGCGTACAACCCCATCGACCATATTCATTACGAAAAAGTTATGATCAAAAATTTTATTACCATATGTTGCAAATTTTATTCTTTATATCAAAACGCGAGGATAAAAGTCAGAGGAACTAATATACATATCTAGAGAAATAAAGGTAAGAAACCTTAGTTTTAATTCATATTCTCCAGTTCCTACATCGGCATGGTTACAGAAAAAGCAATCATAAATTTAAAACTTGCCCGCGCTAAAAATAAAAAATGTCGTAGATTTATGATATAGTTCAGTTGATGTGATTACTAATTCGCAATATTTCATGGTAAATCTCCCCATTTGGCGACATATATTTTTTTCCGGAAATGATGGACCGGTTAGTAGAACAGTACAGAGAATTCTTATAAATTAACACTAGGAAATAGTTTGCATTGATTTCAGTGCCTTTTAAATTTAAGATTAAGAATGTGTGTTAGAGGAGCACCCCTTTCGTGGTAAACTTGAAAGGAAGGAAAGCACTTAGCGAAGAGAAAAGAAAGTCGTGTTTAGTTTTTTTCCCCCCTGATTCTCCGAAATTACATTTCATGATAGATTTGCCTTCCTTTTCCCGAGACCTTGGCTTTCTGTATTACGCTCGGATTTTTATGTGCGAACGAGGAGGCCTGCTCGCATTATGAATCCGTGATGTATTTGACTGGAGGCTGATTGCAACTAAACGAGGGACGAGTTTCTTTGCGGCCCAAAAAATCCCTTTTGTTGCCTTAATCTCTGTTCGCTGATCGCCTCCCCCGCTTGTTGGCTGAGGTGAATTATGGATTGGAATTTTTCCCTTCCTTTTTCGCGAGCAGGTACCATTTATCAGGAGAAATGAATTTCGGATTCTCTCCCTCGCGCGGAGGGATATTTTTTTCCCCTTTTCTGGAAAACTATAAGTGAAAATATGAAAAGAATAATTTGTCTCAATTCTTTTCCACCATGCATTTTCCCCTTATTTGTTCCGTTAATGAACAATATCCCTTTTTTCACTCGGTATATCTCTATGACTTACCGTTCATCGATGCCTCGTAAAATATCTTATTTCGAAGATGGATGGTTTAATCTGTGAACAGGCGTATGATAAATATCTCAGTAATCATTCAATTCAACTAATAGTAACTGTTTCTCATTGTTGAATTGGAAAACAAGATACCTAAAAAATCCCTACAACGATTTTTGGATTTATTTTGCGCGTTCTATAAGATAAGAACTTTTAAAATATCTTTGCAGTAGTTGCAGAGTCATGTTTTCAAGTTATTTACATTCAATTAATGAACAATCAACATTAAAAACTTTCCTTTAGATAACAAATAAATAAACTTTATAATTTATTATCCTTTCAGCTTTAATTATTATAAGTATGATTTTGATTGTTTTTACTTTATGCAGAGCTGCACGTTTATAGACGTGAAACTCACAATTTGCTTGATATGCATTAGATTTTATATAACAAGTTTTTCCTTTAACTAATTTTCACTGGAACTCAACTACACTTCTTGTAAACTGAAAATAATTCTGTTATACATTTTTATTCTTTAGCTTATGGTGTACTTTTCATAAGACAAATTTAAGCAATGATTTAAATAAATAATTTTTAAACTTCTTTGTACTTTTCTCTTTCCCTACTACGAAGCTACGAAATTTTCAAATATTTATTTATGCAATTTCCAGACTAACCATTAATCTTGATTACCATTGTCTTGATAACTGATTGACCATGATTACCATAGTCTTGATAACCATTAATCCAGACTAACTATTAGTCAAGTCCACTAAACCATTAGTCTTGATCTTGCTTTCCAATGCTTAAGAACAACAGAATTATAACAGTACTTTAGATTCGTCAATACCAATCTAGAAAATAAGAAAGAATACAAGAATATATGGGAGAATAAAAATAGAATAAAGAAGAATACAAGAATATATGGTAGAATAAAAATAGAAGAATAAGGAA
>JAPDSC010032967.1:0-15566 GCA_026290005.1 Latrodectus geometricus
AATATATATTGACAATATTATGACAATATTTGACTTTAAACAATATTATTTAAGCACTGTTAAACTAAGAAATCAACGTATTAAAATTAAAGTATTATTGACGTTTTGAGAAGGAATATATATATAGTTTAAAATAAAAATAAGTGAAATGAAAAATTAAACTAAAAATGTCGAAAGAAAGTAGAGAAAAAAAAACTTTTCCCTGATAGTAGCAGTAAGTACACAAATATTAAAATTAGAGTATATAAAGTTTTCTATCCATTAACTTACCTTGAAGGTATTAATCATTTTGGAGAAAATGATCAATGTCTTCATAAATGTAGATTTAGCATTCAAACCCATTATTTTTGTTTGCATTCAAATGCTAATGCCTTCTGTAAAGTTTTTTTTTGACTTTGAAAAATGGTTCCTAAATAAGGAAAAGAAAAATGGAAATTGTTTTTTTAAAAGTTTCTGAGTTTCTGTTTTAAAAATAATTGCAAACAATATCTTCTAAAAAAAGAAGGGAATAATATATTTTCTATACATCAGAATCATCGTCAATGTTTTTTGCGCAGTATATATTTAAGCACATATTATGAACATCAAATTTCTAGTTTATTTCAAACACATACTATAACTTAAATCTAGAAACACTATAACTTTTAAGGGATATAAATGAGAAGACATCTAAGGAAAAAATTTATAAAATAATTAGTTACTTTATTCTTGATAAAATTATAAATAATAAATCAATTTATATTTAAAATACAAGAGTATGATAATGAAAAAAAAATCAGTTTCAAAATAATAAATTCGTTAAATTCTTCAAAAAAATCTCATTTTTTTATTTATAACATTTTTAAGTATTAGTGTTTGTGTACTTCGTTTACCTTTATCTTTACAGTTTGTTTAATTTAAAATGAAAACATTTTTAAACTGCTATGTTTCAAATTTAATAACATTACCAAGGATTTTAAAATAAACTTCTAAAAAAAGAATTGATTATGTTTAATTGTTTATTTCCTTTTTCTTTAAATAATTGTGAAATAAAATCAGAATTCCAAATGACGCAATAATAAATTAGAAACAATATATTCATTAGAAGCTGATAAAATTGAGTGTGTGGGTGTGTGCGTGTTTGTATGTATGTGTGAGTATGTGTGTGTGTGTGTGAGTGTGTGTGTGTGTTGTGTGTGTGTGAATAAATAATAATATCTCCTGAAGCAAAGGAAAAGATAATATCTTCAGGAATAAAATAATATCTCCTGAAGCAAAGGAACAACCAAAAGAAAGACAAATCCCCACGAAGAAATTTTAGAAAATTTCAGAAAATATAGAAACGTTTTCCAAATATAAATATTTTCCTAGATGTGGTTGTAAAATGTTAATTTTGCACATTTTCATGATAGATGGAATAACGAGATTTATGTAATGTGACATACGAATATTGCTATGTACCAAAAAAACACTTTGCCAAAACAACAATAATAGTTAATACTTTAATGGGAACTACCATAGAAAATATTTAAATTGCTATTTTAAAATGAAATCAAGCTCTTCTGATTTTAAAATGCTCTTGAAATGTCGCAGGGAAGAGCGTAAATAATGAAAACTATTCAGATTTCTCGGGGAAAATACTGTATATTTGCCTACTGGAAGGAATTTTCATAATTAATGCTTAGTAGTTTTTTCAGCAAGGAAAAAATCCAATTCGTCTACTGCGATAGACGATTATGTAAAAGCAATTATATAACATTCCTCTAGAATTGTATTAAGGTTGACAGGAATTGAATCAAGCACTTCCAATTCCGAAAAGATGAGATTAGTTCTGCCATTTGGCTATGTCCTACAGCTATGAGACTAAAATTTGTGAAAATAAAATCACACAAACAGATATTTACATGTATACTATACTATGTATTTTCAGCACACTATTTATAATATGGTATGTTATATTAAAAGGCAGTTTAATAATAGCTCTAACTAGTTAAAAAGTATGACTAAGAAACTGTATCTGTAGAAAACTATTTATATCATATTAAAATGTAATTTAGTTTCCTAAAAATTAAACTGCAATTGTAGAAATATATCAAGCGTATGTAACAATAAATTTGTTAATCTTAATTTTAAGTAACAAAATTTTACCTTTATAACATGTGAATACTTGTAAATACAGTTTATTTTTAGATTTTAACAGCTGTTTATTTTCTATATGAAACACGAATAATACCTAAAGAATGCGTACGGTTCAATGGACTTAAAAGCACATTAAATAATAGGTAGATTAAGAGAACTGATGCCTTAGTTTTGAAGAATTTAAATAATAATGAAGGTATTCTTAATTTCTTTTCAATAATATTTTTACATGAATTTATATTTGTTTAAATTATGCCAATACAAAACATCATTTGCAGTATAAAATACCATAATTAAAGTGAAAATGTATATAGCTTTATAATGGAAATTTTTTATCTAGAATCAATCATCCTCAAATATGATTAAAAATTTCGTATATTTATAGAAAATGTTGATTTGCAATTAGTTTTCCTTTAAAAATAAAAAAAATATATAAAATGAAGAAATCCGAAAAAGATTTCTAAATTAGATTTGAAACTAGAAAATAAAATTTCTATATCAAAAATTAAATATTTATTTTTACATTCAGGAATCTAACTTACATATTGTAAATAATGAGATTAAAATATTTAAATACAATTTTAACAAAAGTATTAAAAGCAAAATACAACTAAAAGTATATAAAATTATTAACTATAAAAAGAAAATAAATGTAAAGGAAAATGTAGGTACAGTATTTTTAATTTGTCTAACTATTTTTGCCTTTATTAATAATTAATAACAAAAATGCATAGATTTTAATGAATTAATATATAATAAAGCAATCATGTCAGCATTCATAAAATGTCAGCAATCATTTTCAGCTCATCACAGACAGGTTGATTAAACTTTCAAGAAGTAAAACAATTAAAATTCGTATCTGCCATTGTTGTGATCCTAGCCATTAAATTTTTTCAGTAGCCTAAATATCTGTAGTTGCTTTTACATAGACACTTGGTGAAGCCAAACCCACCCGTCCGTCACTGGGCGAATGAAGTAAGACAGTGCATCTTTCGTTTTTGAACAGAGCTCCCCTTATGAGGGTGGAAGTAAGACTTTTGACTCATAGATGGCAGCACCATCTGGATCTTCTAATTTAGAGTTAGAAGCTTTGGAAGACCCAAAAGGTGCCTCATAACACCCGCAGAAGTATTAATTTGAAATCGGAACATGGAGGACATTGCAACCACGATATATCTCACATACCCCAGTCGCTATTAGTAATAGCGCGAAAACGATGGATTTTCGATTAAGCCGGAATTCAAACTCACTACATACCGGTAACGAGAACGACGCCCTAAGCAACCAGACCACCACGTCCCATTTAAAAATTGTATTTGAATATAAGCAACAATAAATATAACATAAAGAAAAATGTAATTTGCATAGCTTATTATTAGTCTTTGAAATGATCATCATCCGTAATCAGAACCTTATACTTACCAGCTTCCAGTTGTGAAATTCTCTTGCGGTAATACTCAGGTGATTTGGATCCAAAGAATTTCAAGACAGTGCTTACCCACTGTCTGCTTCATTGGTGAATAATTTTTTTACGAAGATGATTGTCCAATCAATGGATGAGGTGACAATCTGATAGGGTGAGGTCAATTGAGTAAAAAGGATGTCACAAAGTCTTCCAACCATGTCGCTACATGGTAATCTGCCAATTGCATGTCTTGAAAGCTCGCATTATTAGTGAAGATTTGTATACACTTCTGATAAGCCAATGCTGTATCCTTCTTTTGAAATGAATGTTGTCTATGAGACATAAAGTATAATCTATCATAGCTCCAGAGGGATAAACTTCTGACCTGAATTTGTGAAACCAATGAATTTTTCATACGTTCATTCACAACGCTATCCCCAAATGCCTGATATACTCTGTGATCTTATGCAGCAGCTGATACACTCACTTTAAAGCAAACAATACCGAACGAGCTCCTTCAACACGCCCAATTCTCTTCACTATTGTACGAATTACTATTTATGAATGTGCACGGTTTATCTGCTTTTATAACGACTGATATTCAAATTTTCGACTGACTTCAGTCTCAAACATGTAAGATACTAATTTGCATATTGATTTGCACTTTGTTTATTGTCAACGAGGAAACTACAAGAAACTTTCTTGTTTACCTTGTATTAATGTTTTTATAATATATTTAAAATATTTAACACTAACTATTTTCAAAAGATAATATCTAAATCCAATAAAGGAACCAATCTATAAATTTAGCATGCCCTTTAAAAGATAAATAATAATTTTCTTATATGTTTTAAACATATACATTTAAATTCATTAGAAATATATAGATAAAAACAACAGAATCAGTATATTAAATACTATTTTAGGGTTTGTTTGAAGGAAAAAAAATTAATAAATATTTAATTTAATAATTTTGGTAATAACATAAATTTAAGTTTACTAAATAGCAGTTATAAGAAATACTAATAATAGCTGTACTGAGAAATATTTTCTGCACACAAAATTTAAATAGATATGCATATAAAACTTCTGCCTTCCATAATTTAGTGCATATTTAATTTAATAATACCCCTTCTACAGGGTCAATATGTGCAATAAAACAAACTGAAGAGGGATGTGTAACATGTTTGATGATATTGCTCTGTAAAACTTTTTATTCGAAAAATTTTCCATGAAAATGTTGGATTTTTTATATCTCTAAAGAAAAAGTCTTTATTTAGCTTCTTAAGATTTCTTCTTTGATAGGAAGAACAAATATTGTCTCAAAGAAATGAAAACTCCCTTGTATAGTTGAATAACGACCCCACATATTTGATTAAGAAATTTCATCAAGTGTCAGGAAATTTGATTATTCTGAAAAAACAGTCATTTCTCTTCTTCTACTCACAGAATTTATGGCGATACTAAATTGTAAGGAAAGAAATATATTTAAGATATTTGAATAAATGCGTACTTTTCAATAGCATTGTAGTGTACTAAGAAATATTTAACATTTCTATAGTTCTTTAAGGGAGGTCAGAAGTAATGCTACTTTAAAATTATTTTTTGTTATTTATATAATATTTTTTAAGAACTTAAATCGTTGAAACTAACACGATTTGACAAATAAGAACGTTAGTCTAAAAAAATAAGAAAGTTTCACATTAAAAAAAATAAATTTAACAGATGTCAACGTTTCCAGCAATTTTGCAATTTAAAATATGTACTTGTTTTTGGTGATTTTTTAATATTTCTTATATATATTATATATATTTATATATGGTTATACTCCCACCTTGAAATCTAGTTTTTCAAGCATAATAATATTAATAGCATTATTATATACATATATACATATAAATTCTCTGGAAAAGAGAATAATCATAATTTTACGCTTGGATATCACAAATTAGAAAAACACAAATTTTAGAAATAGCTCGCTTATAAATTCCAGTTGCTCTGACTATAATTCAACAATTCTTCCCTTGCGTATCTTACAATTGTGACGTTAATAATTTTATCAATTTTCCTGGTGCATAATGGTAACACATTTTCTATTAATAAGTTACAATCATATGTATTGCTGCGTTTCCAATGCCAACCTGCCACTTCGGTTTTTTTAAATATTGGCAAGATAATAAGGGATCACTTCTGTTCAATATTATTAGAGACAATTTTGTTATAAACTGTCAATGCATCAGTTGTTTGTTCTTTGAGACATCAGATTGAGGTAAAGTTATTCAATGATTTGGTGATGAAAATATGGGTAGCTGTTATAACCGTAGAAATCAATCGGATTAGAGGATATTTGTTTAAAAAGAAACTATTTTGCATACCCTTTATTTTAATAGTTATTGTAAAAAGCTTATCAAGAGGGTGTATTTATACCCTTGTACACAACCTTGAGGTGTTGACACTCGTTCCCCACAATCCTCCAAAATTGACAGATTGATGAAGCATAAAAATCATGAGAACACAAATAATCGCACACTGTCTCCTGTTTGAAATATCAATGACCTCATTTATCTCTTGTGTATTTCCACAAAAATTATTTGCATTGTCTGAAAGTAATTGTGAGAGTGAACCTTTTTCTCACACAGAACATTTTAAACTAGTAATTAAATATATAAGTTAATTATAATAATAATTATAAGTTATAATAATATTAAGTCACTGATTACTTCGAAGTGTTTAAACCTTTGTAATTAAAAGCAAATATATGCTTACAAGAATATTTAGATGTACAAGCATTCATTTTTAAGCTTTATTAAAAATGACCACATATCTCTAATCCAGTTCTGTAAACTACCAGGATCACCAATATTCTATTTCAAATCAACCATGTCATAATATGTTTTATGGTATACGCATCTTACAATATCAAGGTTTAATAATCATGAGGTTTCTATTCAATTTTGTTTCGGGTCCACAAGAAAATGTTTTAGAAGATAATACCTAAAAGTCATATAAATCTAATTATGCCTATATAAATAAACTTATGCCTATATAAATCATTTTGTGCCTTTGTGAAAACAAGATGTTTTTTTGCATAAAAATTTTGTTCAGATTTCCCAAGTCGTCCACCATCATTTAATAGAAATTCATGATATAGTAGAACTAAACTACTGAAATTCAACTTCTTAACGGCCTTCTACTTGCTATAAGGTTTAATTCTGAAATAAAACGATTGGCCTGCATTGTCCTAAAAATAAATTACTTGAATCTTTCCAGTCAACTTATTTGAATGAGACATCCATGAACTAGGCATATACAATCATTTAAACACAAATATTCTAACTGAATTAGCAATAATAAAAGTACAGATCATGGATAGGACTGAGAAGTGTTGAATTGTCCTTGATTTCATCCTGAAATGTTTATTTAATTCTTGCGTGTGTTCCTCATCATCACCTGGCACCGAGTAGATTTACTGAAAATTCATGAATAATTTCGTTCTTAACAATGAATGTTGGATTCCTTCACCAAAGAGAAAGGTTCTTTATCTGCTAGACTTTCAAAAAGGGGTTTTTCAATTTGATCTTTTAACTCAAAATGTTCAGTTTCCGAAAATTTTTATTATTTGTATCTATTTTTCTAAAATTAAGCTACGAATACCACTTCTCCCACAATAAGAAATCAATAGTCGGATTCTGCAACATCATCTCGGAGTTGCAAGATATCAACGCGCTTTAAGTTTTTCCTGTTTTAAGAGCTCGAAAAATAGTTAAGCTCCCTATTATATATCCTCCATCCATGGTTCATTAAGATATTCACTTACCATTTTAATTTTATTTAATTCCAGATTACTTTTTTTCAAAATATTGTATCTGGTTAAAATACCATTAAGAAGAATTAGCAGTTCAACCAATTTTTCATACCCATCATCTAAATTAGAATGTACAACTAGCTACCAGTATCCAGAAGGATTTGCGATGTGTGATACCTCCGAAACGCCCAGTCATATCGTTGCGGTATCCTGTCAAAAGAATTTAGATTCTAAGCCTTTTGCTTTTGTCACAACATATGTTTTCAATATAGTCTGGTTATTTTTTCTAGTAGCTAAAATATCTGTGCATCAGGTTTCAAATTTTTTGTTTTCTGTAGTGCATGATTCTTATCAATTTCTACAGATAAATTATCAACAAATTGTTCCGTAGAATGTAAGTAATTTTTTTTTTTTTGGAAACACTGTAGTGTAGCTTAGATTTGCCTGAAGATACTTTTTCTAGAAGCTATTATACCTCAACTTATTTACTTGATTTACATCAAAACTTTCTTACACCAATAGATTATTTGTTAAAGTTAGATAAGAATCAATTTTGCATATAAAGCATTTTGGAGCGTTAACCACAGATACAAAAGTTTTAAAAACATACTTTGATCCATAAGAAAGTTACCCTTCATTTGTTTAATTTCTCGTTCTAAGAGTATATGACCCAGTCTCAATCTCGCTATTCAGGAAGGTTGAAACATAAATATCAATATACAAAGACATATCATGGGGTTTCTGCCACTTTAATGCATGTTTTGATTCGACATGCAACTGTAGCCAATAGGTTAAATAATTAATATAAAATCATTAACTTACATATATTTTTAAAGACACTAACTTCTTACATCTCATAATAATAGTCAAAAACTGCACCCAATTGCCAATCAAACTGAGCATGCTTCGTGCCTGAGGTTTTAAGTACTCAGAAAGTTATTTAAAACGTCTTAGGCCGAATATTGGAACTCTTTTTATCCGTCTACTTCACTTTCAAAAAATTCTCCTCGGTCATACGAACTATCAAATTAACAGCTTTTTCAACCAAAATATTCAACAAAATTTTAGCTTTGTAATCTTCAGGAACGCTTGAAGAGCATATTCGAAAGATGGAAAATAAAAAATATGAGTTTAGTATTACGAGGCTTTATTGTTAAAACTTTTACACTTTACATCAAATTCCTCAGTTATTTGTATACGCGTCACCTTCCTTGACTATTATGGGCACTTCAAACACTCAGGTAGGTGACGGTATTTAAACGCTAATCTCATCAGCAATGTGAATTAATACACTTTTCTTCAACCCAGATTAAGAGACATTTGCCATTAGGTGGTGTAATTAAACAACAGTAACAAATAAGATTAACCACACAAAAAAAAAATTACTTACGGAAAACCACGACACAATAATGCTGCGTCCAGCTAAGCAAAAACAGTTTATAATTTGCCCGGAATTTTGTTTAAATAGCCTGATTAATACCATGATGTACCCAATTTATATAGAGGCGTAAATTCTACATAGATTTCGTTATTTAAGCAAGTTCAGCACCAACATTAAGAAAACAATTTATATGAAAACAATAAACGATTTCCTTTTAAGTTGACTTACGGTTTCATATACAGTTGTGTATTAAATATATTTTTTGAGTTGCTTAAAATATTGTTGGTGAAATTTTGCATGGCTACTTCAAAGCAAATTTTACCAGTGCAAATATTTTATACGGATTTAGAAGTTATTTCAAAAACATTTCTAAATTTAAAAATAATTAACAAGTAATATATTTTTTAACTCTTTCACATAAATTACAATTTTTACTTCATATTTTACACTTCTTTAATTAAAATCACTATATGTTATAAAAATGTTGTCCTTTTCAAACCAACTGTTGTATGGGAATGCAGTTCGTTTGAAAACATCATATAAATTTTCTGTGAAAATCTTTTTATATAATCAATTTAATATAGTATAATCGGATTCTTATAAATAACATAACTTATTGGATTCCGTCAGTGAATTCAAATTTCCTTAGTTTTATATATTTTTAATATACTTTATATATTTGGTGATAAATACAATAACTGCAACAAACTAATATAACTGGTTAATTTTAAAATATGTTTTATAGAAATAAAAATAAAATATTTTTATATATTATTTTTGTATTTGTTAGAAAATAAAATTTATCTGTATGAAATGTCTAAAACATGACCAGTATTTTGAATTTATATATTTTAAATGTGATTATATTTTTAAAAATTCATTTATGTGATAAACTTCAATGTTTTCTATTGTGATATTATAAGTTATAAAAAATTAAATTTGTTACCTTTTCTAATTATTAATAAAGTGCTTTATTTTTTTGGATATTATTTTAATATTGAAGCAATTATATTATTAAACTTCAATTAAATTTCTTCCTTGAAAAAAGACATATGGAACCACTTACACGACAAAATATCAATTCGTTTCTTTTCTTACAAATGATTAATTTGAGGACTACAAAATATAATGAATAGTAAATATTTAAATTTTAAAATTTCATATTTTTCTATTATTGTCATTTTACCAAGATAAAATGTGTATATTGCATTCTGTCATAGAAATAAAAGTTATCTTTTGAAAATTTCTGTATTTTTTATGCATGTAAGATATTTTAATCTAGAAGATATAAATGATCTGACTGACATAATAAGGTAGACGGTTGTACATAAAATAATCATATTATTTATTTCAAATTACAAATAAATTAATGGAAAAAATGTCACTGCAAAGAAGGTTATTATATTCCATGTCATATTCGGCCATTAGACATTGGTTATTCAGTTATTGGTTATTCAGACATTGGTTATTCAGACATTGGTTATTTAGACATTTGTTATTCAGTTATTGGTTATTCAGACATTGGTTATTCAGACATTGGTTATTCAGACATTGGTTATTCATAATAAACAATACCCGTCATGTTTCTTGTTAGATATCTTTGAGTGCTTGAGTGAAACATTCTGATTAGCTCTGAGAGTGTATAACAAATGATTGAAATAATATTAATAATTTATTGGTTTCATCGAAGCATAAAAATGTATTTTAATGCTTCGAGAAAAATATCAAAGATCAAGTATTATTTTATAACTTTGTACCATCATGATATAAAATATTAAAGAGTGTCAATGTTATAATAAAGAAGTTAGACAAAAAATCTGATTTCTTTCAATTTATTCAAATTTACAAAGTTTTAATACTTAATTTAATAATTATATTTATATCTTACGTCCCCTACAGATAAGGACTCTTTCCCTTAAAAATAATGTCTAGTAAAATCATAATAATATCTAATAATAAAAAATTAATACCGTAAAATACATTTAAACTCTTCCTAGTGAAAATATTGTTCTTAACTCATAGAGATTTTGAATTATCAAACTATTAAATGTAATTGTAAATGAGTATTTATTAAAGTTACAAGATTTTATTTTGAATTTAGCTTGAAAATCGAAATGCAATTTAAAAGAACATTTTTAAACAAACTGCAGAGTTTTAGTTACATTTTTTATTTTAAAATAATGCAATGATCTAATCCTATACATTTTGATAAGAGATTGTAAATAAAAATATCACATTGACTGGCTCAAAATTTTTAACAATATTATAGAAAAATGTAAATTCAAAGGAGGAGATTTTATTTTCAAAGATACTTAGATATTAGAAATTGATTGTTCAATCACTTTTATCCATATTAATGACTATCAAGCATGTTTTTTGTTTGGTATACTTGAGTACTAATGGGAAACATTCTCATCAAATTAAATGTGAAAAATTTCTTATAAAAAAGAGGTGTCAAGCATTACCAAGAATGATGAAAATTATATGTCGAGTCAACTGAGCAATATAAAAATTAATCACTAACTTTTTTTTACAACTGAAAATTAGGTAAGCAACAGCATAATACATCAATAGTATCAATGCACTTTTAAAAAGTATATATTTTTTTATATGAAGTAATCTCAAACTATTTTTTCTTAACATTGTAAGTACAAAGTATTGTGAATCATAAAACAATATTTCTCTATATTTTACACTTAATATGCAACTCATGTGTGATATAAAGTGTTAGTTTTTATTATTTTTATGCTTTTTCAGTACACCTAAGTCTGTTTTTACACGGTCTTTTTGTACATGGTTTTGATATAACACGGTTTGAAAATTGAATATTTTTAATTTTTTTTACACGATTTTATTCCATTTAGCACGATTTGAAATTTTATGTACTTAAATTTTTTTTGTCAAATTTAATTTTTGCGAAGTATGTTCATATCACAAAAAAGTATTTATGAAAGAAAAAAGTCTGAAACCGTCGATAGTATCGATAGTTTGCGAACACTAGCTTAAAGATTTAAGTGAATTCCCCTTTAGCGCGTACAAACAAGTAGGGGAATTCCCTTTATGTGCATACAATAAAATTTACTGGTCAGAGCAATTGAAACGTGTTAATATTTTGTGAACTGTCAATGCAATAAGACGTGTTTGGTAAAGAAATTTTTTGCAGGCAAATTTGATTTTCCATTAAATTTAATTTTAACCCATTAAGATAAAAGGTAAGCCAAAAAATATTTTGTATTTATTCAGTTATTTATGTTTTTTAATTTTGTTAAATATTTTATGTATCCCTAAAAGGAAATGTCAGATATAAAACTAAAACGGAAGGCAATTTCTTTGGAAACCAAGATTAAAATTTTAGATCGCCTTCGAAATGGAGAAGGCTCAACTGGTCTTGGTACATTTAATTTATATTACTTTTAAGATTAGAGTGCATATCTTTTTTATCATTAATTACTATGCTTGTGAAAATAAGCATTATATATTTGATTTAATAAAATAAACATGAATTCTTGTTCTTAAAAATTCTTGTTTTTCACTAATTTTAATAGGTTTTAGAGATTAGGAACAAATCACCCATTTTTGTATAAGATCAATGTCTTTTTTTACACGTTTTTTTTTTACACGGCTTCTTCTGGAACCAATCTACCGTGTAAAAACAGACTTAGGTGTACTTTATTTATTTTTTTCAATGAAGTTTCAAAAGAACAAGAGGTAAGAATTCTTAAAATACAGATAATATATAAAAAAAATATAGACACATTTATATATTTTAAATTACTTTACTTCATTTAATTAAAAAGATTGATTTTAATTTAAAAATTTATTTTGTGTTATTATATCCTTTTATCAATATTTTGTATTGACACATGTTAAATTGTCTTAATGTTCTTTGAAATATATTCACTACTTTAAATAGTATTCATATAAAACTAACTAACGTAAATTACTTTTGTAAATATAAATTCTCTTTAATTTTCAATTTCCTTGAAATAAATATTACCAAAAAAAAGCTGATATTTTGAATTTGAATAGTCAGTCCACAAAAAAAAAATTCAAAATCTTTTTAATAATTTGATTTTTATAATTTGAACTAAGTAAAGTATAATCAGTAATTCATCATAGAAATAAAGCAAATAGATTTTATAGGAGGTTTTTAAAACACAGAAATTTCGCAATGTGTGCTTAGTTTTCCATGGCTCTTTTCCCAAATTTGTATAAAAAATTAAGACAAATAGATTTTTTATATTATAAAAAGATTCATGAAAATAAAGGAATCGAATGTTACAAAGCAATTTTTCACTTATTTAAATTACGCATTATTTTTCAGACATGATTGCTTTTTCAAATATTATATCAACACATCATTTAAAAGATGCAATATTATTTTCTTGATTAATTTATAAATATTCAGAAAGCTCACAAAGCTCTTGTTAACATTTTATTTAACTTGCATCAAAAATTTATTTGATTTTTAAAATACAGTTTCTAATATTTTAAAAGTGTTTTTATAATTTTTATACAAAAAGGGAGGATTTTCAAATTGAATTTCTTTTATTTTTTTTATTGATGCAATATTTCCTTTTAAGTTTATTTAAGGAAAAATGCAACTGTCTGCCTAACTTTTTATCACTTATATAAAATGCAAAAGCTATAGATAGAGAGAGAGAATTATTATTATTTTTAACAATCCTTAAAATGTGGGCGCTTAGCAATACTTGCAATAAAACTAAAATACGTTATTGACTCGTATTAGATTTTTATACATTCAAAATATAAAAATACTAAATCCGAAAACTACCATATTTAATATCAATGTTTCCATTTCTTCTCATTTATCTTTTGCAAAATTTTAATAGGCATTTTTATCTAGAAAATGTTATGTCCTTAACAGGTTTTAATTGCTTACATCGTGGCTCTTAAAATACTTTCGTATTTGTCTTTCTCGGATCATTTTTGAACATTAATTTGGGGCTTACAGCATAAAATGGTTTCCAAGCCTCTGCAAACTCTGAAATATAAAAAAAATATCCACCATCATAACCATTGACCTGCGAATGTTACTTCTATTAAATGTGAAAACGCGAAAATATTATATTTTTTATGAAAAATTTATATATTGAAAATTATAACTATGGTATTTAAATGATATTTTACTACAAGAAATTTTGCAAAAAATATTAAAATGTTTTCTTTTTGAAATTTAACAAATTATATTTAACATAAAAAATTCACATGTAAATTTTGAACTTCATATAAGTTTTAATTTCTAATAAAATATAGTTACCTACTTTGTTTTATGATTTAAAATTTTTTGTTACTAATTTATACTATAAAGAACATTATGTGCTATAAACCAAACAATGTTAATTATTATAATCTGGAATTGAAAATATTAAGGGTTCATCATATAACATCCGCATTGATGGGGGGGGGGAAGAAAGAAAAAAAAAACTAAATTTAATTCTCATAATTTTTTTTAAAAATCTTTAATCAAAGGTTGCTTTTTGTAAATACAAGAATAGAAGTGTCTTATAAACATAAAAAAAATTGAAATAATTTTTTTTTTTATATAATGCTTTATATAATAAAGAAATATTTTATAAAGAGTAAACCTAACTAATTAGTATTTAATAGGATTTCTAATTTTACAAAACACTCTTTATCACACAAGTTCTTATGTATTGTTAAACTAGGCAGTGTTAATACTTTTTACTGTTTATTTTTGTAATCTCTGTACCATTATACTGATCTCATTTTGTATGGTTGAAAAAATTTTCAAATTACAATGAATTTGAATAAGAACAGGAAGCTTTATTTGTTTTAGATAATATAATTCGTGAGCATTCAAAAATTAAGATTTATTGGAGACAATGTAAATACGTATATCCAATTTGATAATATACTAATTAATTATTAATTGTTTAAGATTTAAAATTTAATAATTCTCTCTATTTTTAAGATTTTTTCCAGATGAATTATTAACAATATTTTTTAAATTTTTTTTCTAAAATATAGTTATCGCAAAAAGAGACATGAATAAAAATCATAAATAATTTCCAATAAATATTTGTGCAAAACAACTAAATATTTTTTTTCGTTAAAAATATAATTATTATTAGAATATTCATGTACTTTTTTATCAGATACAATCCATTTAGACAAGCTTTTATTTCCAACAAACAATTGTTTTATAGTCTTTTATTAGTTTGTTATAATTAGGAAAAAAATTCGTAAAAGATCAATTTTCACATTTCATTTCATGATAAAAATGTATGAAGGGATATATGTTTTTATAAGGGATTGATTTTATATTTAAAATAATAGATAAAGCATTCATTTTATGTTGATTTTAAATTATTATTAAATCCCTAAACATTAACATAAAAATGAATGTTTTTATGTTAATTTTTATGGATTTAATAATTTATTAATATTTAAATTATAGAATAAATAATGTATTAATATTTTAGAGGAATTATTTTTGACCTTCTGTGATATAGCATGACTCTACCATGAAAATAATGTAATATATATTAATTTTTCATTATTATTAAATGCATAAAAATAAACATAAATTACTTTTTTTTTCATGGAAAAGTGATGCTGTATCACAGATGGTCAAAAATCATTCCTCTAATTATTAATAATTATTATTAAATCCATTAAAATTAACATATATTACATTAATTTCATGGTAGAGCGGTGCTATATCATTGATGGGCAAAAATCATTCCTCTGAAATAATAATAATTATTATTAAATCCATGAAAAATTAACATAAATTACATTATTTGTATAATAGAGTGATGCTAAACCACAGAAGGTCAAATTTCATTCCTCTAAAATGTTAATATAATTGA
>JAPDSC010032971.1:8089-19853 GCA_026290005.1 Latrodectus geometricus
TATATATATATATATATATATATATATTATTCATATTGAATTTTAATATTGTACGATATATTTTTAAAATGAACAAAATATTATAGTTTTAAATTTTAAATACTAGGCTTCAAATAATTATATAATTATTTGAAGTCCAGTATCTAATTAAATCATATCAATATTTACATTTCAAATAATTCTGACTGCATACACATGTGGAATATATTTTGATATATTCATATGAAAATCAACTGATACTGTTTATTGAGTTATCATATTTTTATGAATAGTACAAATTAATCTTAATGTCTTCAACTAATTTTGTTCGATTTAATTCCTATGTTTTGTTTTTAAAGTATACATACCATTTGTATAAAATACTTATAGCACGTGTAAGAAAAAATTCATTTTTTTTTTATTTTAGCCTTTTTTTTGCAATAGCAATGATGTTAAGTGATGATTTTTTAATTTTATATATACAATATGTATTTCGTATTTATTCATATGATGATAATGACACGTTTAACAAATTTATTAATCTAATTACAAAAAATAAACCTTTGGCTACCATATTTTAAACTTATTTGATTAATATACACAACACACTTTATTTGCTAATAATCTTTTCAAGATACTACAAAGGATAATTTTAAATTTACTCGTACCAAAAAACAATTTAATCATGAAATCTACATCAGCCAACATTAGTTTTGGTGAAATTTTCAACATTTTTTTGGTTCGCCCAATTTTAAAAATGTTCTTAAAATAAAGAGACACAAATAAGTAAACATTTTTTACTCATAGAATTTTCATTGATTATTTAAAAACAGTAAAGGTTATAGCAGCCAAAATTAGTTACCGATTTTCTTAATAGATGGCATTTTACGTAAGAAAATCATGGAATTTAGTAAATCTGAGTATTATAAAATGTAAGATAAACAAATAGTATTATATTCCTCATCTAGAACAAAAGTAGTTTTAAATATTTGCCTGTAGCAGAATAAAAGTAATTTCTCTGGAACTCTGAGTAATTTACTCATTTCCAGCAATGACTATCGAAGGAACGTTATTATATAATTTACAGTTTAAAAAAAAAACTTTGTTAAGAAATATTTTTTGGCTACATTTCCTTTTTCACTGGCGCAGGTGATAATTTCGACAAATAATACTAACAATCGAAACAAAATATTGCCAATTGCAGTATTTACAATCATTGTTTTTGATTTTTTTTAACCCTCTACAAATATATTAAATATGAAATATGCCTTTAAATCATATTTTTTCGACTAACACTTACTATATCTTTAGCTGTTTTGCATGAATTGGCGACAAAAATGTCAATACGGCGAGATTAGCGCTAGTAAAATGGGATAGAACCAATTTTTTTGTCAGACGCATTCAAATTTATTAATTATTATAGTTCTCTTGAGTATTAAAATCGCTTAAAATATGAGGGAAACTTTAGAATGTATAGTTTATGCAGAATTGTACAATTTTTTAACATCTTCAGTTTCAAATTTACTTACAAACATAACATGCTGACATTTTTGTAGAAATAAAAATAAAAAGGTGCGTTACAAATGCACCGCAAAATACAGTAGCAAATTTTGAATTAAATGTGTAAGCCAATCGGGGTGAAATATCTTTCAAGTGAAACCAGTCCAGTCTTCATGCAATGGTGAGAACACGTCTCACTTCACTTCACTTCAGATGGCAAAATCAAAAAGTCCATTACCTGATAACACTCCCTGGAAGCTATCGATGGGCATGTTTACAAGTCGCCCACACCCATTTTCTCGAGAAAAGAAGAGCGATGATGCATTGGCTTATCCTCCTTTGTTGCGATAGAATGAAGAAGCGTGCGAAAACTTCCACTTACCTAAGAAAACAAAAACAAGGTAATGAGAGGAGGTGAAGCAAAATACAAACAAAACGAAGCAATGAAAAATCAAGCCAGGGATAAGTAAACAATTAAGAGCTATTTATCAAGGGGGAAGGGAACGACTTCTTAAGCGAAACGGTAGCCATACCGATGAATTCCAACAACAGGTAGGCGATGCCTGTGTTTTTTCTGGCACCAGCGGGTCACGACTTGGATCTTTAAGGAGAAGCGATTGGCACCTGATAGAGCCGTTACAACAAGAAAGCGTTGCCAGTTGCTTCAAGTAAATTTACTTGTAGCTAAAGACGAGCCATTAACTACAAATAATTAAGGCAAGTCCCTCCCATTCGTTTTTAGTGATTAATTGGCAGTAGGGAAGAGTTGCTTTTTGAATCAACACACCAATAATGTTCTATTTTGTTGAAAATTAACTTTTATAAATAAGATATTGACCTTAAACTTAAAAACCGCATTTACTACCAATGAAAATGTTTATAAATTGAAGATTGAAATTGTGTGTTATGACCCCGTAATGGTCAGGTATTTAAAGTAATCACTCTACACACAAAGGAAATGAAGTTTGTACATTAATTTAGTGAAAGAAGACACCAGCGAATACCCCAGAACTAACAAATGAAGTTTTACCAATTGGACTGGAAATCTGTTGGAAGGGTAAAATTTCAGTAAAAACAAATCATCTACAAAAAAATCATACAGTCTTGTAAAATAATTAGAAACATATAGGTAAAATTACAATAATAAAAGTGCAAATTAAATTAGCGATATGCGATAATATACTTAGCGGAAATTTGAGTTGAAATCCTAAGAAATCAGGTAGAGATTTATTATAATTCTTAGACATAATCAAAACTTTTAACAAAACAATTAGACGAATATCTATGATTTTACATTAAAATAAAAACCAACTGAATGCACGATTTTGCTATGCCTATATATCTTCACGATATTTTTAAGAAAATATTAGTTTTTCATTACCCTAACAAAAGAAGTTTTAAAAGTTTAAGCTTCTAAATAATATTTTGGAATGACGGTTGCGAACATTTCATTTTATTAATTGAAAATTTGCTGCCACCGTGATGGCATTTAAATATATCTTTTATATTTGACAAATCTATTTTCGATCTAAGGAGAAAAACATTAATACTAATTCGTAATTTATTCACATTTACGAACTTGAATTTCATATAGGTTTCTACACTTCATTGCAGATGAAATCTATGAAACTCGAAGGAATTAACTATGGCAAATCTTTGAATTGAAGTTTCCTACTACATATATTATCACTCAGAAGAAGTTTTATTGGATCTGAAGTAGATTTTTTACATACATATAATCAACACCATTTGAAGTATGTCAAAGATTCATGGACTTTAATATTCTATTAGAATTACCATCATGATTTATAATGATAATCTGGAAAGAGACCATGCGATCTAATAAAAACAACTTTGCGAAATCTTCAAAGGGAAATTTCCCATCACAATACATTTAAATTGGAAAATATTCTAAGAAATCTAATGGATTCTTTTCTGGCTTAAGACGAACACCATTCTAGCAATTTGGAATTTTCTAGTTTGTGCCACACGATATGCTTTTTCAACTTTATTTTATTAAAAAAATAATACATTTTTTAAGTCTGGGAAGTTAGAATGTAAAATGCAGGTAATGTAGGAAGCAGGAATTATCAGCGCTTGGTCCATTTTTCCAATTCAGAAGCGAGATTTGGCCTGCAGGACTGTTATGCTGTTGCTCGAAGGTAAGGAAAGAGAGATCAACAGCGTAATGCACTCAGGTAGTGTGTTCTTTACACAACCAATTACGTCTCGGCGAAGTCGTGCTCATTTGAACCGACGAGTCTCTCGAAGTCTGTACTTTTTCTGTTCACACGTAGCCCATTATTTATTCAACAACAAAGGCCCTTGCGCAATGGTGATGAGGCCCGCCTGGGCATTGTTTGCGCAAAGAGATTTCCGCCCAAGCACGTAAGTCTCATTACCGCGCCTGTAATAGCGGGTCGTTAGGGATGGGGTCGACTTGGCTTCTGGTCCAGTTGACCCCACGAGCTTTAATTACTGCTTTTATAACCCAACAGAAGTGAGAAGATTCCGCGCGCGGATTCCAACCGTCAGCCAGCTCGTTTCCTTCCACACCCCTCCGGTAAAGAATGTTTGTCCCCTTCAGAGGGCATTCTGCATCCCACCCCTTGATGAATAGGGTGAGGATTTCAAGGGTGGTGTCCAGCAAAATACTGAAAACGATAAAGGACAAGTGTAGTTAGCAGTATAACAGCAACAGATTGTTGTAAGGGTTGCGTGACACATATCTGTTATACAAAGTACATTTTATGGAAAGATTTTTCGTTGACAGTTAGACATATGCACGTGCGACAAGATTCGAATCGCACAACTATTGCTGAAAACAATAATTTCATAAAGGACAATATCTCCAGTAGAAATAACAATACACTCCAGAGGACAGGTGATGACATCATAGCTGACCAGTTTAATACAGGCATGGATGTTGTACGACTTACATGACACCTGTTTGCGTCACCATGAAAATTTCATGAAAAGTATACGTGATATCAGAAACATCTCTGTCTTAAGTATATGATTCACTATTTTTCAGGTGATGCAATATATCTGCGTGCCATAAAGTAAGGAATATAAATTTTCTAATAACTTACTAAAGAAATGAATCTTTACAAAACAAAAATGTGTACATAAGTTGGTGGATCTCAACCATAATTTTCCACTCAGAAGAACATGGTCTTAACTATTGTATAGTATACCACAGTGATACAAATGAATACATATATAAGAATGATTTATCTAACTCAGCTACTGAAGTATAAATTCTTTACAATCTTATTAACAATATTTTTCTTTATAATTTCACTACATAAAAGTTATAATAGACATTCATTTTTTAACACGATGTTAAACACTGGGTAATTTATTTCATGAAATGTTTAGATATAATGATTAAATAGTTTAAATTTTTCTTCTGTGGGTACTTCATTTTGCTCAATTATTTGTTTTTGACAAAATAAATCTTGTTCAAATAAGTTGCAATTATTTCTTTAAATACTTCCAAAAAGCAATTTATACATAATGCATGCAAAATTAAAAATGTCTTGAAGAAAAAGTGTAAGTCTTTTTTGTTCAAGGAGAAATGTTGCGTTGGAATCAATAAATATAAAAAAAATAGTCTACATTTCTCTGAAATTAGAAAAAATAAATTCATATGACACACACGAATAATTGATTTAATTTTCGATTTAATCTTTTGTTTTGTTATTGGATTATTAAACAAAATGTACACACGAAACGTGAAATTTATCGGGTCCTTCATGAAGAGATTAATATAATTCAAACTCTTTATTTTAAAAATTTATCAGTTTATGGCGTTGATAGAAATATTGATACTGGATGAATTTAAAGTTATTTTGAAATAAATTATGATTAATGAATATGAAGCAGCATTTAAAAAAGTTGCAATGAATGATCTATTTTACAATAGTTTTTATGTATTAAATTATTTTATAAGCAACTCATTATATGAAGTGTATATTTGAAATAAACAATGAAGTGACATTTAGTTATACTAGTTTTATTTAAGAAAGCGTTTTATATAATAATCACTTCACATCAAAGATATATTAGTTTGGGGAAAAAGTTATCCATTATTTTTTCGGTAGACGTCTGTAGTGATCGCTATCTCGTGAGGTATCTATCAAACAATTTCAGATTTATGCTCGTTGGAAAGGTGACATTTGACACCTTTTTACAAAGCGAATCTGAAAGAAGTTACAAAAAGTTCACGTAAAAATAATGGATTTCTTTTTCCCTAAACTAATATTTGAAGCTCACAATAAATTTACAAATATTTACAATAATTTATTATTTAACTTTTTATTTAATAATCCAGTAATTGTATGAAGAATGCATTTAATTATCACAATGAAAATATTCAAATTTACAGCAATTTTATCGAATAAATCATTTCACTTATCTTTCTATTTTGTGAATAACAAATAATTTTATATACGTGTTACTAAAATATCATTTTTTCTTCGTTTATTTCATAAAAAGTAAAAAAATATGATAATAATTCAACACTATTTTTCGAATTCTCATAGAAAAAAAAACAGTTTTCCTGAGAAGGGATTTTTTTTAGGGAAAATATAGAGAGTGGTATGCAGAGACAAATTTTAGCTTCGATAGAACAATTCTATGATAGAACAATAACCGCGAAGCTTCTCTAGATGATGCGGTGTACTTTTTTTGTTTCTGTTATAATCGCGTAAGTACAGGTCTGGAAACAGGGACAAAACATCCTAATATTCACTTGATTGCAGTTCACAGGTCTAGTTCCACAATCATCTCAACTTCTTAACAAAGCCTTTTTTCCACGGAAACAGAAAAACATTAACGGGTCTAATAACACAAAAGGCAATTACCAGCCTCTTTGTCAGACAAAAGGCCATCGTTACAGCAATCCAAACCACCCAGCCGGGCAACAATTCGGGCTGCTGCTGCCCAAGGGGCCTGACGGTAATGACCCGCCAAAAGAAAAAACTGGAAGCCAACCTGAGAAGAGAAAGAAAATGCGTTATTAATAAAACAAAAGCTTGGTGGGACCGTTTAGGTATCCTATCCATTACAGGGATTGCTGTGGAATTTGCGAGACACCGCGCGCTCTTGTCTTCCTGAATTACTTTCCTGCAGGCCCCGGCCCCCGGGGGCGGCAGACGAAATTATTAATGACCGTATGATTGGTCAAGAATGCCCAGGTTGGTAATAATAGCTCGAGTGCCAAAAGGAACGAAACAAAACAAATGAAAGACATGGGCCAGCTGATTCATATTTTATGCAAGGGAGGACGCTGCCTTGATTAATAGAGATGCTGCAAATTAAATTTGGTAGATAAGGAGTTAACCAAGAATGAAGCACTCTTTTCTATTAAAGTGCCGATTTCCGATGGAGAACTTCATCTGCAGCGATCAAGGTTAATTTTTAATTTACAAACTCAACAGAAGATATCCATCAAGGGTCGGCAATTAGAAAGCATCCAATGAAAAATCCACAGGTCAATGTTTAAGAAAGAAATGAATTTCATTATCCCAAGCGCATTAACTCAAATTAAATTTAGTATCAGAGAATGTATCTAATTAAATGATTACATTGTGTACACTTTATTTTTAAATATTTATAAGTAATTAAGTTGTTCATTTAACTCGACAGAACATTCACCAAGAAAATGTGGTCCAGGATAAGATGTAAACATTTTAGTTTTGTTTTTTATATATTTATTTTTTTTTTGCAATGAATTTTATGGTAACTTTATTGCTGTTGATTGTACTAATAAACATTTTTAGAATATATTTTAATAATTTTTATTGACTATAATTATTTATTATTTAATACATAAAATTAATTAAATTACCAATTTACATCGAATGAAGGATATAGTCTTATTCTGCAATATATTATAATAAAACCTACCTGTATTGAATCTCGGCATTTAATAGCTATGAAATTACATGCTTTGAAAATTTATCTTTAAATATGGAGTTTTTGTTATTTGTAAAAATACTAACTAATACAATTATACCTAAAAGTGAATTAGATATTATTTTTAACAAGAAAAAACAAACACCATGAAAATGTGGACTAGGGTAATCAACAAATATTAATTTTTACTTTTTATACATAGCCTTTTTCTCCTTTCTCGCAATAAATTATAATACATCACTAGGTTAATCAATGGAATCGACATGTGTGAAAAATATAACATACAAACAGAAAACAGCACAATGATCATGAATTGTTCTTCCTGTTGATCAATACTAGATTGTTAGTTCGTTTGTCGCTTAATGATCATTTTTTGCAAAAAAAATGTGACCATTAAGCGAATTTTGTGAAATTTTTGAATTTGCTCACATTCAAACCCAAGGAAGGATTCAAACCCACAAATTGTTGAATAGAAGAATAAACCGTTAAACGTTCGGCTGTCAGTTCGGAATAATTATAAAAATAACTTTTTCTAGGAAAAAAAATTAATTAGAGAAACTAATATTATTTTAGCTGTGTTGCAAATTAATTGATGATATCAACTACTAGATGAATCACCAGATAATTGTCTTGCGAAAAAGATAACAAATTTACAATAAATAGAACAAAACAATTATCTCCAAAATCCGGAAATCAATATACCAGATCTAGAAATCAAATTATTTCTCAATTTATTATTTTTATTCATAAACATAACGACGAAAGAAATTATTACCTTTAAACAGAAGTTGCAATAAATAAGCCAAATTTCGAAAATGTGCGATGGAAAAAACTGTTCAATTTCGAATTATTTTTTTAATATTCACAGTTTCCAGTGAAAGATTTGAATTTCTTCATGTGATCTAATAGTAAAAATTTATTTTAGAGATACTAAGTTTCGTAGACAGTCGTTTTCAAAGACTATCTACGTGTGGAACATTGTATAGAATATTACTTCTGAATTTTGATGCTTTAATTGAAACTTCTGATTAAAAAAATAAAAACTTGTAAAAGCAGATGTCGAAATGTGCATTTTAACAGAGCTGCTAATCGAAAGGTCACGAGCGGCCATCTAATAAATCTTTTTTATTTTCATGCGTGATTTATTCATCCGAGGCGTGTAATACTAGATCGGGGCCTTTGGAGAACGATCAAACAACAGGACCACCCCGCAGAATACTAATAACACCTTTATCCTTCCTCCTAGATCTCTCTCACTCTAGGCAAGGTGGCCTGGGCCTCGAACACCCTTCCTTTGAAGGCAGAATTCCTATGAATTTCTGCGGCGAGACCCAGCTTTCAACCATTGCCGCAATAACTGTTTGATGGATGTGTCCGATTGTGAAGGAATAATGACATGAAGAATTGTTCCAAGGGGGACACACCTGGGCTCCAACAAGGAGTTTGTGTCAATTCGAGTTCCGAGTATCGATTATGTTAATCAATTAACGAGAAGTAAGGTTTCGATGATAATATCGTGATCATTTCTTTCGAACTGGAAGATGGAATGCTTTAAAATGGACTTCAATGACACCAAAACACTGAAAGAAACTAAATCTAAATGCCTAATTTGATTGATTACAAAATATTGGCCTTATGTAGTTTTTAACTCCTGATTTTTCAAACAAACAAGTTGAGGATAGTTTTTTTTTTCAGACTGAATGCTATTCAGATTTGTTGCAAAAAATTAAAGAATATTTAATTTTTGTATTTAAATTTTAGTATTTAGTAATTATTGTATTTAAAGCATTTAATAAATATTGGGCGAGTACATAAAATCCAAATTTGGAAAAATTATTTAGTTGATCGCATTTAAATAGGGTTGTAAAGTGCCTCAATACTCAACAACGTCATGATTAACGTTAAGTGCGAAGTTCACATAAATGTCAATCACGTTATTTGACCATAATTAGTAAAATGTTGAAGGGTCTGAACCAATCAATAAATTGGGGCAATCTTGGGTTTCTTCCTATTTATATTATTTACAATGATAGAAAATGTAATTATCGATAAACTTCAAATAGGCAATAAATATAGTAAAGTATTGTTTCGTTCTAAGTCTGGCTATATAGAGAATTCTGTTAAATACATAAATTTAGCGGCTCAGATTTACTGTACGGTCGCTCTTGGCACGATTTTCCAAAGTTAGCGATAAATAACATTTTCTGGCAACCCAAACAATTTTGACTAATTACATATGAAGGATACCGACCAATGAAAAATGGAATATTCTGTTTATTTTCAGACCTTGCTCGTCCAGATTGGCGAAGTTGGCAAGATGTTTGGCGATTTTTTGTAAAAGTCGCCAAGAGCGACCGTACAGTAAATTTTTACCAATTTAGCTTCTTCTATAAACACTGTTATTATTTTTGTAAAGAAAGCTCATTTAATTAATATTAAGTTACAACAATTATGGAGTTTATATATGCTAAGTACATATAAATTTTTTTTACCATTATTATACTCAATTATTTTTTTTACCTTTATTACACCAATCAAGATAGGCGAACTTTTTCCATGTACATGCCAAAGGATTTACAAATTCAGAAGAAATTTTTCTACCTTGACAAGCAAATATTAAAAGAATTTAAAATGTCTACATTTTATTGAAATATGTAAAAAATCACTCTCATAAAACTAAATAATAACGAATAAATTTATTAATGTCATTAGATATACATTAAGTTTTAATAAATATTAAATGTTAATATTCTATTCATTAGTAGTAAAATTCCATACTTTTTACTAATAATAAATCGCAGATTATTAAAAAAATTAATTTTCTTAAATCGAATCCAATCAAAGCCATCAAGTAATTTAACAATTAGTAAAGAAATGATTACAATGTTTACATCGTTATGTGATTTATTTACCAAAAATGTATTTTAACAATAAAATTATGATTAGTAATGATTATTAACGAAATAGAATCTTAATTAATATATACTTTTGTATTATTATGTTTATTTTGTATCATTATGTTTATATCCATATTCTAATCCGTTTACTAGATTTTCATTGATGGTTTCAATATATTGTATACATAAATTTTAATATATAATTCCCACAGTATATTCAAATTTTATCAAACAATTTGTTGAAATACTGAAAACTTGCTTGCATTTAGTTTCAATGAAAAATATAGAATTATTTAAAAATCTTGAATAATCTTAACAAAGCTATGACATAAATTGATATGATAAAAATTTATGACATAGCTTTGTCATTATTAAAATAATATATAAAAATTTAATTTAAAATCGGCAAAACACTACAAAATTTGAATACGAGGTAATTTATTTTAGAGTAATTTGATTTTATAATTAAATATTCCATTTGTTTCTCATCAACATTGGCAACAAAATATTTTTATATAATAATTTTTTTGCATATAATAACTAATCATAACAATCAATTATTATTATAATTAATATCTTCAATCTTATTTATAACCACTTGGAATTAAACGATAAAGAAACCTAATTTTTTCCCGGAACAGATAGTAAAGCTTAGGGAAAATTTAAAGATGGGATATGCTAAAAAGGAAAAGAAGTAAATGATTTGTTAACCGGATTGTTTCCTTCTTAATATGATGCAACGATAATAAAACAAAACGCTTTGTCACACAAGGGAAAAAAAAACAATTTGCGTGGACGTAATAACCATCTTCCACTAAGATCATTAATCTCAAAAGTCAAACCAAGCTCTTGATATTAATATCTATTGATGCAGAGATAAAAGAAATATCCAGCTTAGTCCTTAACTGGGCTTTTCGGGTCCAATTTCCCAATTTGGGTAGGCCGATTACGATTAATCGAGAAATATCGATACTTTCTTCTTTTTTTCCCTAACTGATTGTTACTTTAATCACTGCTCCCATTGTTAAATGAGGTCCCGGTATTCAGAGGTCTCGTTAATATGAAGACTTGACACTAATAACTCATGGAATAATGGAGGACAATTTACGGAGAAAAAGGGTGAGGCAATAAAAAAACAACATGTAAGAATAAATAATTTGCCATATTTGGTCGAAATTGGAATAGTAGTTTGAGCTACAGTTTTTAAACTCACTTCAGTTGAGAGTTTTTAATTATAAATGAAAGCGGGATTACTTTCTTTTTTCGATGGAACGTATAATAAATTTTGAAACGGCATATTTTACAAAATGGAACACACAAAGTAGTACATCGGTTGGTGATTTCAATACTTATTTATGTGTATAATATTCTATACTTCATTGCACTCTCTAGATTCTGTTATATGCCTTATAGTTTTTACAACAGTGAAGATGAGTACCACTGCTTTACATAAAACTTTCTTTACT
>JAPDSC010032974.1:0-12293 GCA_026290005.1 Latrodectus geometricus
CAGTACAAATAAGACAAGATTAAGAAAAACAATGCAAAGCAAATAAGGAACATGGGCAACATAGGAACCACGTCTTCATCAGTAGACACACGGTCAACTATGCAAATGAAACACTTTTTCTCACAACCATGAATGACAAATTTCTGAAAATATTTGTGCAATTACCCCCAATATGTCTGTGCACTGTTTTTTTTTTTAATTGTTGATATCTTTCCTATAAGACAGACATTCTTTGGAGGAATTGTGAAAGCATGTTTTAATGAATACTAAACTAAGATTTATATATTTCATTTGAATGCATTCTTATACCTATATTTTTACCTATTTCTTAAGACCTATTTTATAAATCTATTTATTAAGACCTTTTTTTTAGAAATATATATCACTCAATATATTTCACATTAGATAGAAAACATTTTAAGAGTAAAAAATTGAAAAAAATAAATATCAGGAGAAATATTTTAATTATATTTTATTACTTTTAATAGTAATTGGCTCTGTAGAAAACAATATTAAGATTTTAAACATAATATCTTTCAATATAATCAAAAGACTTAAAGAAAAAAAACGCTATAGGAAATCCGTCTCTATTCGCTTCCAAAACAAAAGCATTGTTTTTCACGTTTTCGATCTATGTAATATCAGATTGTTATTTCATCCTAATCACTTCCTAAACAAAATACAAATAGTGGATAACAGTTTCTCTACATCTATACAAAGTAGCAAATTGTATTCTTGAATAGAATTTATATTTGAAGATACAAAATGTAAATCACGAGATTGCTTGTAATTTATGAGTTCGAAAATCGTATATTGAGAGTGTCTTTTACATTTAAGAATCTAAATAAAAATATATTCAAGTGAAAAAAATAAGCAATCAACAATTTAATGAATATTTAATATTGCTTTAGAAAAAGATAAACTTTGAGAGAAACAAAGTTTCCTGGTGAGCCTACTATTTCTGAAACAAAATCAGACTGAGGCTATTAAAATATTATGTGTAAAAAATGTATTTAAAAACTCAATAATAATTATTTTGCTTCGTAATTTTATACGCTATATGTTTTTAATTAATTAGGGCTGTAAATTGTTGATACAAATATTATAGCTAAAATAAAAAGAATTTATTCATGAATGTTATCGTAAATATATAATTTTTAAGTCATAATATTTTTTAAATAAAAGTTATAATGTGAGTTAAATTTTTACTTAATAAAAAATATGCTTTGTTTATCAGTTGCGTTGATGTGTAAAATACTTAAAAATTTATGTAAATGTTTAAATATATATATATTTTTTTATAAACAAGACTTAAAAGAATTTTCCTTCTTTCATTAAATACCCAGTAAAACATAATAATCACATGGGTATTTTTTCTGTTCTAAATATAGTTTATTTAACAACGGTAAAAAAATGCTGATGTAATTGAAATAAAAATTACAGTAGAGAATATTACGCATTAGTTATACTTCTATGTGTTTGAAACCAGCCTAATTTTACGTACAAATTATTTTAAATAATACTGAGTCTATACTTGATTGTATTCCCTTAGATATAAAATTCATTCTAAAACTAATTATCTAATTATAAATAAAGGAAATCAAGGAATTAATTCATTTGCGCTAACAAATTTAATTTAAAATATAATGCCTTCAAAGCAGATGATATATGTATTAGCTTTGAAACTTTAAATATTAAATATAACAGAATCCACATTGTAATATCTAAATCTTTTAATAAGTTAGGATCGAAAATAATCGATTTAAACCCCAAAAGGTTGAAAGAATTCAGTTATTTTAACTCTATACACAGCAGTGAACAAAATATGTATTAATAATAAATCACTAATAAAGAATTAATGTACGTATTTTGATAATATTTCATTATTTTCAATTTGATATCTCGATTCTAGTTTTAATGTTATAAAATCTATGAAGTAGTAAAATCTCTTTATGTATTGAGAATGTGCATTTTTCACGTACATTAATGTATCGATCTGTGCTAAAGAAATCAATATCAAAGTAAAGATTGTTCTTTATCTATTTTTTAATGTATTTTAAATACCTGTTTCCAAGTTTCTTGAAAGTACTATCAATTTAAATGGGAGGAGTTTCTTAAAGTTTAACATAATCATTTTGATCCAACATTTTAAGACGTAGCGAATACAGATTGCAGGTTTAAGAATTTTTTCCTTTAACTTAGAGTAGAATTTTAGAAAGATACGAAAGCAATTATTTATTATAAAAATTACATTCATCAGTTCTAAATATCATGATGAATTTTTTAACATTTTTGATAACAAAAGGTGTTTGTCAGAAAATGAAGTTTAAATAAAATATTATTTCGAAATTGAATAGTGTTTTAAAAAGTATATACTTAAATAAAATAGTGAAAATAGTTTCAGGAATACCGAATCCAAAAAATATTTAAATTATATTTGGATACTAATTCATAAAATATCATTAAGCCATATATTCGATAAGTGAACTTGTAATATTGGACAAAGTTGAAGTTTTTAATCCTTTTATTCATAAAGTATAACGTTTCGAGATTTGATGTGTTTTAAATATTTAAAAGTGATTTCTTGATAGCATATACTTAAACATACATCTATATTTTGAATCCATAAAAACATTTTTCTACTACATATTACGAAACTTTACAGCTTTATGAGATACTTTTCGATACAATCTAGATTTATATTGTTAAGATCAAAGTATAAATTTTGTCTTCATTTGTATAACAACAATTTACTCCATTTTTACTAATTTTCATGTGATTTTAGTCACTTTTATTCTAATTGTCATTACATACATTAAATGAGATTTTTTTTTCAGAATTTTAATTTTTTTTTTTAATTTTTACCGTTTACAAGTGAGACATATTACAACAACAGTTTTAAGGCTCTAATTTATTATACTAGACCCTTTGTTGATCAGAAATAGTTTTCTACCTTTGTATAGAATCAAACCAAAAAAGATAATTTTTCAAAAAATATTTAAATTTTAAAAAAGGCAAATTAAAATTCATTTCAATAATGTAGATTTATTTTCATTAAGTTTCGGCATAACAGGAGTCTATGATAACTACAACTACTTCTGTCAATATTATTTGTAGTGATTTCTTCATTTTATTAACCTATTAATTCTCAAACTTATAAATAAAGGAATTACCTGAGTTTCAAATGAAAATATCATCAAAGATGGGACAATCCTTCATATCATAGTTCACAATTAGTAAACCATTCAAATTTTCAAATAACATATTCAACAACATTTAATGTTTATGTGTACTTGAATTTTCTTCAGCTGAGAATATATTTGAAATACTGAAACATTAATTAATTAAATTTAAAATATCTATAATTTCAAATATGCTAATATACCATTTAGTTTTAAGATGAGGTTATATTCATTTCACTACTCAAAACTTAACACTTGCGTCTTTGAATTTTTCTACACACTATAATACATGTTTTTTTTTTTTTTTTTTTTTTTTTTTTTTTTTTTTTTTTTTTTTTTTAAGTATAGATGATGTTATTTCTCTATTTTGCACAAACGGGAGATGATTCATGGATAACTTGAGATTTTCTAAAACTTTATCTCTATTCTTTTAGAAACACCATTTGTTATTCTGAAGTGAATCAGATTCTAATTCTATTCATTCACAAATTCTGAAGTATTCAATTAACTATTCAATATCTATAAACAAACTTCATGACACTAACAATCTTCCAATGATTAACCAAAACAAACAATTTTTCAATTCAATAATAGAAAATTAACAATTATTTCAACAAAGAAGACATATTTATATCTAATTTAAGCCAAGTAGAATTTCAAAGGGATTTAGGATAGATGTTGAAAACCTAATTCTTTGACTGAATGAATTTAGGATATTCAAGTTGTTTAACTATTCTTCATGATTAAAGACTGTTTAACTATGCTTCCAAGCGAATTACTGAGTTGGTCCGAGGAAGACTACATGGATTCCTTTAGTGGAACTATCACTTTAATGGGATTATTAGAAACAGGGATAATCCTTTGGTAAATTCGAAGATCTAATTTTTAAAAGAACAAACTGTGAAGAGAATATAATATCGTTCAGTGCAGGAAGGAACAGTGGAACAAGAAACGGATTATACCTTTTGTTGTAACTCTAAACGTGATGATATTCTTATTGTTCCCATAGTGATTTATTGCTCAGCCTCATAAAAAATCATAGCATAACATATTCAATCTCATGAGTATCAATATGCATTTAGACGTCTATTGACGTCTCTTGCAGCTCAGTTGAATGCTTCCTAGGAAATTAATGATTATTTTATCCTTGACTCAAAACAACAGGTATTTGTATGGCTAATGTAAAGCGGGTGAAGGACATGAACTCTGGAATGAAAAAAACATTGCTTTTACAAATGAATCTGGTCTTTGACAGCAACACTATGAATATAGTATTCAAGTTTTTAGACTTTCTGGTTCCAAACTACACCGAATGTTTATTTATGCATCACCATATTGTTCAGCAGTATCATGATTTTGAGAACTATTATATTTAAATCACTCCTTGATTCGGTACACACTATCGTTAGATTGAACAGCAAGTTCTTAATGTTTTAAATATTGGAGTGAAGGATCATTTTCATTCAGAATTTAGCACTTATCATCAACTAATTTACAACGTGATAATGAGTCTGCATATGATATAAAATTTTAGAGAGTGCTTCTTCACTCATTATATTAAATCATTTTCTTGTTCTGTTTGTTTTCCAAATATGTCACTAATTGCAAAAGTGTAGTGAATGCTGCACAGCCAGTAGACAAGGATACACCACCCACGGATACACCAGATTGACTTTGAGAATATGTGAAAAAGCAGCATGGATTGTTATAATCCAAGGATACGTTCAAATTGTCTTTTAAATTATGTTGACGTCCAGGCCAGTGGTTACAATGTGTCATGGTGGCTGCAATGATGATTAATTTGGTCCCCATGGACTCTTCATAAAAAGGAATAATTTCAATAGTTCAGTCCTTGTATCGCATGTTTTCTACCATATAATTTTTGCTGTGTTATCTTTGACCTTCATTGATTTTTCATTTAAAATATCTATTCATTGAAAAGATAATCTTCGCGTATTTATACATTTAGCTTTTTATCAATTACTGGGATTTTAAAAGTTATTAATACATTAAAATTATATACCTAGCTACGGTACAAGTTATAAATAAATAAAAATATAAACTAAATTTAGATATTTTAGCTCAGATGACAATTATTGATTTTAAAATTTCTTCCATAGAAAAAATAATCTGAAAATTGTTGCTGAAATATTTACTGTACTTGAAATATTTTGGTAACATCGAATGAGTAATTATCATAAAAATCATTAGTAAGAATGTTGAATTATTTAACAGTTGAAACTTTATGTCATGAGATTATTTTAATAAATGTAAGGTTCATATTTTTATTACTTATTTAAATAAATTTAGTTGCTCTTTCATAAGCATAGTTTATTGAAAGTGAAACATTAAAAATATGAACAGTAAAAAAAAATAATAGTAATTAAAACTGAGTTTAATTATTTGACATAGAACAAAAAATACTGTCGATTATTTATAGATATCTTAAAATATTGAGGCTTAATTAGTTATCGGAGTTTTCACATTCTTGTTTTTCTTGTTTAAAGTTTGATCTTGTTTAAAGTTTATTTTTGTTTATAAGTTCACAACTTATGTGTGTATGATAGAATGAAAGAAAATATGCAACATATATTAATCTGATTACCTATGTTAATTTATTGCTTTTCGTGTAAGTATATTTCTTCTGAAGAAAATTATTTCACTTTGAAGTACAAGATATATATTAATTGAAAGTCGATATAAATCTGATGCATACAATAGTTATAATTTCCCGATCATTTACAATAAAGAGTCTACATTGATTTTAAACCTTTATTTATGATACGTAATCAAAAGTCAATTGAATTCATAAAATGGATCATTATCGACTATATTATACCCTTTATATTATGGTATATTGGCCAAATTACCATAGAGTATGATTGATACCAAACACATGTGAACATTTCTTTATTAAAATGCTCTTCAATTTAAAATATTTATATATTAGATGAAATAAAGAATTTCCCTTCTTATGTTATCTTGAAATAAATGTGCTTTAAGTTTAATAGTTTATTTTAGAATATATAATAAATTTGAACCGAATACTATAGTTGTTATTAAAAGGAATAGGGTAAAAATTAGGATATTTGCTTGAAATTATGATAGAAATTCTAATAAAAACCACACTTTTACCTACTCCTTAATAAATAAAAAAAAATGAAAATGACAATTAAATATGAAATCATAATGAAACTTGTTTGAAAGTGAGGAATAATAATACAAAAAGTGAACGTAGTAAAATCTGAGATATTAAGTTATTTAGATAAAACTGAAGATTTCTTGAGCTGGATACTTCCAGATCATAACGGCTAATTGAGACAGATATGATCACGACATGGCATTATGATATGCAAAGTAACTAAAGAAATAAATAAATTCTCACACACAATAAAAGTCCATAAATTTTAAATATTCAGTAAAAACCAAACGCAGATTTTACTTTGCAAATGCTTACTTTAAGCTAGTAATTTTATATACACTTTCCTGTGAGCAAAAATGTGATATTATTGACTATCGTGAAAAATGTTTTAATTTTAATATATTTGGTAGTTTAAAATATTTTCAGTATTTCAACATTTAATATAATAATATAAAATGCATTATTTATAAATAGATTAATAAATTGACTTATAAAAATTTCTCTATTGAGAATCAGTATGAATTAATGAAATGTATCTTTTAATAAACATTAAGAGATTTTTTTTTATATAAAAACTTACCTTATTATTACTTTATCACTTAAAAATAATAAATTACTTCAGTTTATAATTTTTATCATTTTATATATCCTTGCTTTTTTATGAATTATGTTATTACATAGAATATTCACTTTTGTTATCTTTATGGTTTCTTATTAATACTTCAAACAAAGGCAAATTATAAAATACAGTGAAATAAAGAGAAAATCTAAGTTTACAGTTAGATTTTCTTATTAATAAGTGTAGATTTTCTATGTATTATAATATTATATTAGCAAAAAAAAATAACCATTATAATTAAAAAAGGAACAAAAATAAATTTTATTGAAGTCAATGTAAAATAAAACATTTTAGAACAGTCATACTTTAAATTAATGATATTATTCCTGAAGTTATTGCAAAACAAATAACAACTTGTTAAAGACAACAAAGAAATAATTGTTTTTTTCTAAAATGTTTATCTAATATTTTCACGCTTCAAAATTAATCATTATAATGATAAAAAAAAGGACTACTGGCTTAATTTGTGTTACATCTAGCATTAAATAATGTGACAGCATTTACTATCATACTTGCAGTAATTTCATTGTGCATGACGTTAATAAGATATTAATATAATAAATAATCAGCAGATTAACGCATATTGAAAAAAACTTAATTGGATGCCGATGAAAAAACCTTAAATACCTTGCTTCAAAAGATCCAATGTTTGAATCTTAACTACTGGTGCTGAAAATTAAATTCCATCACTAAAAAAAACTAATTATTTTTCAAGAATAGATATTGTTATTATTCGAAAGAAAATATGAGGCTTATATAAAAAATGGGTCCACGTAAGATAAAATAATTTTCATACCGCAAACTTCGGAGTTTGAAAATGAACTAAAAATGTTTGTAATAATTTTTAATTAGGTAAAAATTTTGTAACGTAATTTTGCATTGCTTGACAAATTATTCACTTGAATATTATTAGATATGAAATTTTTCTGATTCAAGACTGGCTTTTATTTATAAGATGTAATGGTATTATAATTAATTTTTTTAATAATTGTTTTAAATTGTATCTTATTTTAAGTAAACGGAAATTGTAATGTTTGACATTTATTTGTACATATTCAAGACGTAGCGAAACACGTTTCTCATTTAATAATTTCAAATACTTAAGTATATATAATAGAATATATTTTATAGATATCTTTAGAATATGTACTTGTATAAAAATAATTTATTGGATTATTATTTCATAAATAAAACAAACTTATTACAGTTTTACAAAACAAAATAACAAAAAAATGAAATCGTAACTACTTCCTTACATTTGAATTTTCTTTCTAATTTGTTTCGTAAGCATAATTTAGTTTTTTCACAACGTATGGTAAATATTACAAGAAATGAATATTATCAGAAAAATTAGAAATGTTTGTTCTAATTAACCAACTATGATATTTATTATGAAATACCCGTTTAGTACAATGGATTTTTTATCTATTATATAATTTCTTCATATTATTTAGATTTAAATATGAACATAAAAAAAAAGTTTTATTGACTGTTAGGTAGCATTTACATAAAAACTTACTAAAATTTCACAAAAAAAAAAAAAAAAAAAAAAAAAAAAAAAAAAAAAAAAAAAAAAGTTCGTCTAAGCTGACTTAAACTTTCACTTAATGAAATTTGTATTAACTCTAAATGCTTTTGCAATTTCTGCAAATTGAAACAATCTAAGATTACATTTGCAATGCCTGGATTATATTTGATAAATTAATATATTTAAATAAGTCAGGTTAAATAAAATTTTGAAGAATAAAATTACGAACTGTAAAAAAGGCAAATCGTTATTCTATTAAATTTCAGGAAATCAAAAATTTGAATACAAAACGCATTCATTGTGCCGTGCAAGTATTGGATGTCAGTTTGAAGAATGAAATACCTATTTCTTTTCTTCTGTCATAACAGAGAAGAATATTCTTTAATGAATGACGTTAAAGGTGTCTCAAAAATAAACTTCTATACGTGTTCCTTTAAACAAAAATCTGGCAATCCAAACGGCTTAGGTTCCTTGACTTTCTATTAACCATGTTGAACTAAACAGAAATAATATAGTGAGCCTTATATTATTAGAAAATACCCAAATGCTTTAGTGAAGTCCCTTAATGAACCCCTTTAAATGCATTCGTGTATTCCAACAACACATGCATTAAATCAACAGAATGACATACAAATTTGCAATCAGATGAATGAAATAACCCCAAAACTAATTTTACAATTTGCAATTTGAAATATCCTTATTGTGAAGCACAAAACATGAATAATTTTAATGAAAAATATTTCTACATTCATCCTGATAATGTCTTTATACATATTGATGCATAGTTTAAAGTTAATGAAAGTTTTATTAAATTTGAACACAAGTATTTTTTTAAATTTCTTTAACCAATTAGCATGTTAGCTGTCATAAAGTTGCTGTAACATTTAGCATTTATTAGTAGACCAATTGTTTTCTATAATTTGAATATTAATAATGCCAATTTTCAATTTTTGCTCAATTCACTGTTACGTTGTTTAAAAAACATTAATTATGTTAATATCTAAAAATCAAATGGAGCAATGCAAATGATTTTCTTATCTATCACATTTTAAAAAAAAAAAAATAAATAAAAGTACTTTTAAAGTTTTACTTCTACTCTTGTTCACATTTTATATGAAATAAGGTGTTCTGAAATTCAAAAATAATCATATGATAAATCGATTGCTAAACTTCATTTTAGATATAAAGTATCCCTACATAGTATTTATTTAAAACAACATGCTTAATATGAGTAATCCGTTATTTTTTCGGTAGACGTTTGTAGTGATCGATATCTCGTGAGGTATCTATTAAACAAATTCAGATTTATGCTCGTTGGAAAAGTGACATTTGACACTAAGATATCCTCTTGTGGTTTTTTGTTTGATTTATTCAGTTACGAGTACAAGGTTTTAAAAATGGAAGACAACAAACAGAAAATTCGATACATTTTCGTTTTTCTCTTGTAACGGCGAAAAAGATAGCAGGGTGGTTAAAATTGTAAAGGGTGTTTATCGTCCTATATATGACTGTAACAACCAGTTACGTACAGTTTTTGTTTCAACGATTCAGTTCAGGTATTTTTAATGTTAGAGATGCACCTCGCATGTGGATACAGCATCGTCGAAAATGTCTACAAAATATCAAAAATGATCAAAGTTAACCGCATGTCAGCAGTCGTAACGCGCATGACCTAAAAATCTACAAGAAAGCTGTTTTAAACCTTTTTACAAAGTAATTCCAAAATAAGTTCCACAAAGTTCACGTAAAAATAATGGATTTCTTTTCCCCAACCTAATATATGTAATGTTTCATAAAATGTAAATAACTGCTTTATATACGATGATTTCTAGTTAGTTTTCGTTAATAGAAATAGTAACCCCTATTTTGCATGAAAATAAGTAACTTTAAATGTATTGCAACTATTCTCCTATTTACTTTATTGAAACTATCTCCTATTTATTTTATTTAATTTGATTTAATAATTCAATAATTATTTTTTTAAATCATTCTTTAGCTCAATTATCTAGGAATGTTGCCCCTTCAAGTTATAAATCTTTATGTATTTTTTTAAATCATTCTTGAGCTCAATTATCTAGGAATGTTGCTCCTTCAAATTATAAATGCTTACGTTTATACTAATGATTAATAAAAAAGTTTACAGATTGTATTATCTTAATTAGACTGAAAACATGATAAAAATCAATGATTAAATTCTTATTTGTAAAAAATTGTTTTGATTGCCTTCCTAATTAAAAACCAATCAATACAATATTATTGCTAATGTATGAGTGTGTGATTTCTGATTATATGAAAAAGGGAAAAGTATTTAACTAAATATCATTCGCAAACAATGATAACTTATTAACTAAATAATAATTAGGATTGCGCCTAATAACAGTTTGTTTTAAGTAATAATTGTGAATAAAAAATATGATTATCAAATAATTTTAAGAAAAATATTAATAAAATATCTAGACCTATTTTTTGTTTTTTAAAGCCATTGATACAGATTAATTTTACTTTTTAACGATGAATTTGTTTAATACTTTTTTTAAATAATTTTTCTTGCATTAAATAAACCTGTGTTTGTTATAATATCAGATCTCATATTTTAATATGTGATGATGTTTACATTTACTTTAAGAAAAACTCTATGATGAAACTTAATTGAAAAGAATACTGAAACACAAAATAAAATGAAACTTTCATTAAAAATAATTGAAAAATAGTAAAGAATAAGCCCGTTGTTTAAGAATTTTAACCGATATTTTTATACAAACATTTATGGTTTCCTAAATATATATTTTTATTATTTTCAAATCACTAGCTTTGAAATTATTATTTAAGTTGAGTACAATTTAAATTTGATGTTTCGCTTCAAGCAAAAAATATATTTTGTCTAATTTAGATTTATGTGTTACACAAATTTTAAAATAATAACCTACGATTTTAAACAGATTTGCATGAATAAGCAAAATAAAGACAAATAAAATAAAATAATACTGATATGAAATTACCTTTTAAGTATACTTATCATTTTCTGACGACAGTTCCTTATAATATTTAAACCTTAAAACTAAAAATACGTTTCAGAAATTATTATTAATTTCTTATTTCAATAAATATAATGGAAGATAACTAAAGTATTCAATGAAATTTGGGATAAATTTTAATTTAATTTATGAGAAGTGTATTTTAAATATTTTGTTAACTAAATTTTTGATTGAATTTAAAATAAATATTCATTGGTTCTAATATCTTCATTATGAGTATAATAAATAATTACTAAATTTTAGATTAATTTTAAAAAATATTCAATTATAATACATGAGAGTTAATACATTTATAAAAATAAAAACTTGATCAATGCAAAAATTAGCCATTGAACTGTTATGAAAAAATTGTTATTTTTATAAAAAAAATTATATTTAATAGTGATAAATGATTTTTAGTCAAGTGTTATTGTATTTGAAAAAGTGTGTAATAGTAGCAAAATTATTAGCAAAAAATGGTATGCTTTAGTCATAAAAAAATTGGATTTTTTTATCTATTAAATATCGGAATTGTTCACAAGTCTAAACAAAATGTTTTTTTAATATATTTAACTTTAATAACTGCATATACAAAAAAGGAATTCCTTGCAGTAAGTCAAATTATTTTTCACTTTAAAAATCAAAAGATTTCAATAAAATAAAGTTTTCATGCAAAAATTTTTAACATTATGCTCTTCTAGAAATAATTGACGACACTTTCGCGGTAACTATAGTAACAATTCGTTATTCATGACATTTGCATCTATATCTTTTAAAAATCTCTAGTTTCCATGTATTAAGATATACT
>JAPDSC010032976.1:0-13768 GCA_026290005.1 Latrodectus geometricus
GGGACGATTATGCTGGCACCTGGCGAAGAAATATAACATTAGCCTTGTAGAGCGGGAAAACTACAATAGTTTAAAGTGTGTATACATTTTTTTGAAGCACCCTGTATATAAACTATATAGAGAGAAAACAAAGTTACAATACATATCAGGAAGTCTGTTCTTATATCCTGACTAAAAAGAAAGTCACATTGCTTCACCCAAACTAACTCTCTGGCCGATTGTTACACAGTAAATAACTACAGTACTTTACCTTGCGATGTGTGTACCATGTATGAAACTGATGAGGTGGAAATGAACTTTCCGATCGAAACTCATTGTGGTAAATAAGCAACTTAAAAATTCTGGTATAACTGTTGAAGTTGAATCAGATAAAGAAGTTGAGAACCAAGCAAAATGAAACAAGGTTTAAGCTGTTGCACTGAAACGTAGTTTCTAAATAAAACCCTGATTACAGTAATGTTTGCACAATATCTATATGAAATACATGAGAATATTTTCCGATGTCTTGGTACATAGTTTCATTTTATGACAGTGCTTGGAAGACCTGAATGACAATATTTTACACTGGCTTACAAAATATAAAGAACAACCGTGTGTTTGCACTTAATTTAGATAGCATATGCATAAAACAGGTATATATTGATTGCAACATAGAAATTCACATAAGAGAAACACATAAAAGATTAAAAAAAAAATCCCTCTAGAAAAATCCAGCCTTGTATAAAAGAATAATCAATTTTATGTGGTAAAATGTATGTTTTAGAAACATAACAAAAAGAAGTTTTAATAAAAGGAAATGTTTACTCAGATGGGAAGCGAAGACTAGTCACAGGGTGAGATGTTTTCCAGCTCTCCTACAGACTTTAATTGGTTGGGTTTTGTGGCGCAAGGTCCAAAAAGGACAAGTTGCGCCTCTACAGAGCTTGAAGGAGGGCTTAAAACAGCAACCTGTCTATAGAGATAGTCACATAGATGCTCTATGGGATTTTTACTTAATGGTTAATAAGTATTTATTTTTAATAGCGATATCAAGAGAGACAAATCTCCAATAACATATAAAATAACCAGTCCCACTAAGATATTGGCCAACATTTTCATTCCAACTGCTCCCTGAAGAGCTAATTCCACTGACAAATTTACTTGTTTTTAATTGGTGGACAAAATTGTATATTCAACATTATTGGTGAAAACGATTATTTGCTTAACTCACCGACCAATTAAAAGTAAAATAAAGTGACGTACACATGATATCAACTGTAACGAAAGAAACAACCACTTTATGGTTAATAAATATTTAATTATTCTTTCTAGTATGGAATCTAGTAAGGAACATTGTTTTGTGGAGACAAGCTGTAAAGCAAATAAACACTGGCTTTATAAGTTTTTACAAAGAAAAAAATAGTTTATATTAAGAAAATATTTTTCTTTTAAGAATCCATTCTTGTTTCAGGGATGCATTGCAATTTTGTTTAGTTAGAGCTGTATCCACATAGATTAGCATCTAAGGAAGCAGGACTGCAAGTTGAAGAACAATTTAGAATTGATTCCGTAACATTCAAGCAGAACTTAAAAATTAATTCGTCAAAACACCTTCATTCTGTTTCTCCAGCGCAGTAACAGTGTTTCTACATTTTTTCATGGTTGAAGATCTTTGAAATACCTTGTACAAGGACTATGTCTTTCTTAAAGGCTGCATTACAAGGCTAAAGGTTTTAACAATTGAAAAGTTGAAAGACTTTATGATTTTAAATCGAGTTAAGAAGCACATATCAAACGAAATTAAATAGCATTTTCAAATGATTAATCTAACATATTACCAACACACATTTCATAACAATGATAATAAAATTCAAGGAAGTTCGACAAACGCTTATACAAAGAAATAACACAGATAAAAGTCGGAAGACAAATTTCCAAGGAAAGCTTTTAGATAATGAATTTAGCTGTTCTAAGTTTAAACAGTTTATTAGATCAAATTCACTCAGATATAAACATAATGTAAGAGAACAAATGATCGAATATTAAATACATGAAACCACTTCAAACGTTCGATATTTAGATCAGAAAATAATTTGCAACCAACATACATTTAAAAAAAAAAAGAAAGAAAGTAGAATAAACTGTATTGGACACAGTTGAAGTTATTTGCCAGAAGTACGATCAGACTTATGATCAGTTTTCACCAGACAATCGAATGATTAGTGCTCTTGTCTTCATTCTGCAGAGTGTGATTTTAAGCATCCACCTTAAACTAGGATGCTTGTGGTGGTCCAGAATCCAATTTAAACTGTAGATAGCAATCTAATGAGTTTGCTTGTTCGAAAACATTACTTAATGAATAAATAACCGCGGAGCAACAAACAAATCAATATGATCATTATACAGGGGATCATAAATAGACATTTAACACAAAAAACAATAAATACTGTTTGGACAGGCAATCAATCTGAAAAGAATATGGCAGAACCAACAAATGAAGAACTGGTAACGAAAAAAACATAAGTAAAAAAAAAATCATAGATATAGCTTTCAGTCAGAAATTCATCAAATTATAAAACATATTAAAAGGAATATGGCTTTCAACTAATGAAGGTATTCTTCTAACATTATTTGCATTAAATATAATAGAGCGTATGCAGGATTTTTCCTTGATGAACTAATATATCACAAAAATTTTAGAACATTGATAATAACTGATATTAAAACAGTGATCCACCGGCAGAAATGAACCCTGACTTAATAGAAATTAAATTTTTCATGAAAAGAATTCATCACCAAGACTGACCACAATTTCTTACTTGGCTCAAATCAAATCTAGGAATAAATAATCGATTATGATGAACGTATTTCCATCGCTCATCATAATCATCAAATCGCATTTTAATTCATGATGAATAAAACTTTAGTTACGAAAAAATATTGCCCAAATTTTTTTAAATTACATATGATAGTTATGGTATTTCTTGTAGCACATTAGTTTTTTTTACTTAATTACATTTCTTTGTAAATATGCAAAATTTTTTACTTTATTTATTATTTTAACGCATCTATGATATTTCACAGTGGAGCTTAACTCATTTGATATGTATCTGCAATGTTCAAAAATAGTTTTTCATGACGTAGAATTTTAAAAGGATTTTAACTTTAAAGAAAGCCTAAATCTTATTTAGGGGAACTATTTTACATAATACTTATTATAAATTAAAAACTAATAAGCGTTTAGTTGATAGCGTAAAAATTAAAATTAGAAAAAAAAAAAAAAAAGAATTACTTTTTACAAGTTTTTTCATGTGAAAAAAATTGATGAATAATGCTTTTGAAGATATCCTATCAAAGTTTTTTAAATTAATTTTTGTAAATTGCTCAAGAATCCATTCTTGTTTCGTGAATACATTACAATATCAACTATTTGCTGTGTTAGAATGGAATTCTCTAAAAAAGAAGAAATTGATTTCAACTTGCAGCTTACTGAATTTTTCTGAAAGTTGTAGATGTATGTAAATCAACCGTCATTTTTTCTACACGAGGGGTGAATAGGCCGGGAGCTGCAGTTTAAAGTGGATTCCGAACCACTACAGACACCCAAGAACAATACAGCATTCAAAACCCCATTAGCTGTTGAACACAGGGCAAGAATAAATTTTCTGTGAAAAAAAATAAATACAGTTGATGTTCATTTTTATGAACCTCTAATTTACAAATGCTCACAATTTTACGAACTACTGGCTGGTTCCTGACAAGGTTCCATTAACGCAATGATAATTTAAATTCACATTTACGAACTAACTTTATAAAAAAAATCTCTTGTGAACTAGTTTTTTATGCATTTTTCTTTTGCGATTATTATTTATCATCTGGTGTTTTCATTTTTTTTTATTTTTGGTTGAGAAATTTGACGTTTGAAATCATTTCTTATTATGATCGACGTTATTATTAGAGAATCTTTGAATAGTGACTGACTAACTGCAACTGTAGGTATTAATAAAATAAGCGAAATAAATGAAATGTATTTTCAATTCTAAAATCGAAAGTAAAGGAAAATACTTTATAACAAATCTAATTTCTGGGTAAATTTTGAGTTGTTAATAGACGTCTGCCGCAAATATTCTTCATTTTTTGATGCTATCAATTGGATTTCTCATCTGTTTCAGGCTTTGAAACACTTATGGCCGTATTCACCAAATACGGGTTAACTTGAGTGTAGCCTATCTCGGATATAACTCAACTCTAGCATGACTCGCCGATTCTTATTCACGAAGCGGGGTAATTCCGTGTAAAACAACTTTGGAGTTAACCGAACACGACATGTAAGACGGCTTCTGATTGGCTAGCAAAAATTGTAAATAAAGCTTCGTAGTGAGTGGGAAAGTGATTCGTCAAGATGGACATAATATTTTATTCAATCTATAACAGCTACGAAAATCAACTTCGTCCAAAGTTTCAAAATCATTTTGCCTACTTTCATACACACATCTCGCTCTTCTTTCCATTAATTCAAGATTTTGCAAATCTTGCACATCAATGTCAACAAACTTATCGCTTAAGTCCGGAATTGTTTGCTGACTCGGCGCTAACACTCGAAATCGTAGGGTTATTCTAGGGATTATATAAGCGAGTTAACCGCTGTTTTTGTCGTGATGAATAGGTTTCATGACTTAACTCGCCCTTTACCCTGAAACATCGTTTAACTCTGGTTGGTAAATACGGCCGTTAAGTGTAATCAATGAATAGCTTCAAGTTAGACTACCATAGGATACTTTTGGAAGGAGTTATCATGTTTTGAAGTCTCTACTTATGAAAAAGATATTTTTAGCGCAATGCTCTTCTCAATGTATGCTTGTAATAATATTGCAGAAAATCGATTTCTAATTCATTTTGACCCGTGTGTGTTGTTAAATAAAGCACCGTAACTGAAGAAAGAAAGAAATTATCTGACGATTTGAGTGAAGATAAATTATTCACATCCACATGCTTCTACCAAAAAAAAAAAAAAAAAAAAAAAAAAAAAAACTACTGCTCTTAGAAATTTTACTTTAGAACTTTTTGAATCTCAGTTGCAATTTGTTTGTAAGAATTGATGATTAAATGATTGAAGAATAAAGTAAATGAGAATGAAAAAAAAAAACGAATGGTTAATGTCATGGTTACGAATGGAATGGGTGGTCGAGAAAAACAGTATGAATGATGTTCTGCATCGAAAACAATGTGTTTATAAAAATGTAGTTTTGAAAAAATAAACATGATTTTATCTCCCTTTTTCTCAATAAAATAAAAGTATGAATTGTTTTTAACTATGCATTTTTTGTTTGCTTTAAATAATACATACCAATTTTTTCTATCAGTACCTTTATATAGAGATCAGTGTGGTAAAAGTAAAGATCTATACTGTATAATAGATTATTATGTATTATAGTATTAAGATATATATTAAAGAATTAATGAACAAAAAATGTTAATTAAGTACTTCTATTCATTATTTAAACAATTGAACTGCAACCAAATGATTAGGGACATTAACCTTCTATACAATAGTTCATAGGTTCGAATCCTACTGCGGGCTTAGATGCTCATAGAGATTTAGAGTTCACGTTAAATAATTGGTTCTACTCTTATTAACTCTTGAGTGCAAAAACTGACTGTTGAGTGACAAATAAAACAAAGCAATACTATTCTTAAAGATAAGGGTATTTACAAATACAGTTGAAAAATAGATATAATTTTTCTGAAAGTGGGGAACATTCTGATCTACCTACTCTATAAATATATTAAAATTGCAAAATCGCAACCACTATCTGCGTAGACACCTGATTTTCGGCTCATGTGAAAACGCTAAAATTCACACATTCCGAAAATCAAGTACATCGATTTCACGGATTTAGAAATAAAAAGTACACTTAAGGAATAATTATAAGCATTTATTTAAAAAAAAAATACATGAATTCTTAAAATAACTCAAGAAAAATGTGGTCAAGGTAAAATCTGAATTAGAAATTAATTGCAAAAATTCGCGCTTGAAAACGAAAGACGGTTTTCAAAATTGGTTCTTTTTTGTTTCTCAACAAAGAAAAATGTATGCAATTGTTAGAGGAGATATTTAGAAGCAGATTTTCCAACAGTTTTTATTTCACAAGTAATATATGTGAAATATTCAATAGGAAAATTCACAAAAAATATTTTTATGACAAAGAAAACTAAAAATAAATGGTGGGGATTAATTAAGATGTGTGTTTCGAAAATTTTTAGGTAGTTGAAAATAGAAGGAAATTCAACAATTACCGATTTAGACAAATAAAATCATTAGCACTTTTTTTTTTAAATTAGCAGATCAAGAGAACACCAATTGAAAATTGTTTAAAACCCAAAAAAATCAATCCCTAATTTGCTTGTTGAATGGAATCTTTATTCCGATAACCTAGAAAATTAATTTTAACCACAGTTTAGAAAAAAAAAAATACTACCAAAATAGTGATGAAATGTAAAGTAAGTTGATTGGTGACAATTAACTATTTTAATTCGCATTTTACGCTAATAGTAACCAATAAATTAAATGCCTTCATCAATCAATCAATTTCTATATAAGTAAGAGAAAGGGGACTAAGTTTAAAGTGGATTGATAATCGTTGATTCTTAGTTCGTGTGTTGAATTTACAATCTTACGAGTAGTTAAATTGAAAATCTGAAATCTAACAATTCAGCTACCAGTTCGACAAATGACTAGTTTCATAAAATATTTAGCGCTATTTAATTGCAACATTCATTAAATACTTTTTTTCTTGCAAATGTTTGTACAAATAATTTACGTGTTTGAATATTTTCTTTTTAAATTTTGCCAGGTCCTTACGTAGTTAAATATTTACTTTTGAAACTTGGGCAGGTAATTTACGCAGTTAAATATTTTCTTTTGAAATTTGGGCAGGTCCTTAAATTATCAAAATCTATTTGCGAGCGGATTAAACTACTCCATCAGCAATAAATTGTCATAAATTTAATGATTATTTTTTCGTGATTAAATATTTTTAATTACCTATTCTTAACGTTGTTTTTTTCATCTATAATTACAAATATAATCTTATCTGAAAACTTATTTAGTGAATACAGTTTTGTTTGTTTGTTAGACATTTTGAAAGATTCGTCAATTGCAAAAATTGTGAATCTTAGATTCATCCCAACTTTAACTGACGGTACTTTATAAATAAAAATAATGACGAAATGAATGCGAAATTCTAACAAAAAATGCAGTAAATATCTGAGTTTGTAAAATACTGAGTTAATACTTTTAAAACTTAGTTTAAAATTTTAAAACAAATTCGAATTTTTGTGCAGACTGTTAATGAGACATTTCAAAATCCTAAAATAAACACTGAAAAGTTATTGACTGAAACATACAAGTAATGCAAGATGCGTCAATTACGAAATTAAATGCTCGACTACATGCATACATGGGAACACACATAGCCTAATATATTAAAAAAAAAGTTCATATTTTAAAAGGTTTTCCTTATTTTTCTTTTTTTATGTATTTTTAGGTATACAAAATTTTTACCCTAAATAATTTCACAAAAATAAAGAATATATATTTTATAAATTTTACATAAAGTTTATTTCAATAATTTTTACTATTTTATATGATTTCAAACTCAGAAAAATTTAAATGTGGTGAAAAGCATTGTAATAAAATGAGATTAATATACATACAATAATTGTATACAAGAGCCAAGGTGCGTGTTTTTACCAGTAGATTGGGGGATTATAGTAACTTCTATTTTCAACTTTTTCAGTTAAATTTATGAAATTTTTTTAAGTGAAGCCTTTTTGAAATTTAACTGTTGTACATAACGTATGAAGGAAAGCATTTTAAGAAAATTAAAATTATAAAACTTCGTCCGCAACAAAATTTTATTACTTTAATCCATGTCATGTAACGAAAGCACGGAGAAGAATGGATTTATGATATGTTTATATTTCTTACAAATAGGGGAATTCTAGACTTTCTTATGTAACGTTAAAAAATAAAAAGCCGTAGTACATATAATTTTGCACTTAACATTAATGAAAAAGTCCGAAATTAAAGTTTTAAATCGATGAAATGAATGGGTTATCTACAGTAATTACTCGTATTTTCAGTTTATAAAGGCTCAAGATCCTTCGTAATACAGACTCCTTTAGTATAAGACTTACTGATGTCTTAAGATCAATTGATTCTTGTCTCCCATAGACAGATTGTCCTTTTTTGAATATTGTACCACAAACCAAACCAATCATCCATTTATACAGGTTTCTACCACTAACCATATAGCGCTCCAGCCTTTCATTCAACAGTTTGTAATTTCGATTTCAACCTCAGGAATTAGAACTTTAGAAGTCATTTGGAATTCACTATAATCTGTAGATCTGGTCGAATTGCCTTCGTGTGCTAAAAATTAAGATAGAGCAACACAATCATACACAAGAATCAGTGACTATTTGAATGACTTCAATTTGCAGTAATATAAAATGAGTAATTAATTAAAAATATTCAGTAGACCTAGAAATTGATTTCCTGTAGGGATATTGTTTGCTTTTCCTTGCTAAATTAGCTTTAGCATTTACCAATTCTATTATCTGAATTTAACAGTTTAACATTGAACTTTTTGAAGTAAGAGATCTCCTGAAATGAATCTTTAGCTACAATGTGATTAGAATTGTACAAGATAATGGAATGATTTATTTATCTCTCTAAGTTTACGCTTTTACATACGAGGGTTAATGCAACGATCATTCATCTCTTAGAAGGGAAATAATACTTGTGGGCCATATTATTAACTGTTTAGCTTGGTTACATCTTGTTATAAATTTGCATGTTCTTCAACGTTTTTCATCATGTTTACCATTCAATATTCTTTTTTTAATTATCATGAAATATTACACTTTATTTTTCTATATTTTTAAACATGAAATTTTTAATTGTTTTTTTCAGATACGCAGCTAAATGTTTAAATCACTATTTTGTTACATTCATTAGGTAATTGGTTAACGAACAGTTTGGACTGCGAACAAATCGGAGAATGAACATTTACACGAAAGATTTTTGTGTTCCAACAACGAACACATATTCGGATAACGAACTAAAACGAATTCTAACGAGCACTTCTCGACTCTTTGAATATAACTTGCAGGGTTGTAAAACCTATGAACCAAAAATTGCTTTTTATCTCTCTTGCTTGCCTATTAAACTTCAAAATTCTATATTGAAGAAGAAAATTTTTTTTCCCCAAATAGAATATTTATAGCTAAAATAAACCATCAGTTTCGATTTCATTCAAAACGAAACTGATTTCATTTTGGGCGCTTTTTCCCATTTAGTTTATTGGATATGTTTTTTAACACCCCATAATAAAAACTGACCGATTAAAATCCAAGACTATGCGTACATATTATTTTTTTTAAAAAAAAATTTCCAAGAAATTATACCTATTTTTTTAGTTTTAATTTTTAGTGTCTCCAGAGGGAATAAAACGATTTCACAAAAAAACTCTTTTAATTCGATGATCGTTTAACCAACAATTCGGATAGTGTACAGCTATCCGAATTGTAATCGGTTAGCTGTAAGCTACAAATTTCAATGGGTAATCGGTTAATGAACCTACTCTAGCAGGTTCATTAACCGATTACTTAGTGTTTAGACGATATTTTCACAATGGATTTTTCCTCGTAAGCTGCATTCTCTATTAAAGAGACAAATGTGTTATTTTTCATCAACTATACCATTCAGTTAATTTTATAAAAATTTTTCATTGACAAAAATTTATTATTTTTATTAATTATCAAATTTTCTAGATTCTCAAGCTTAATTAATTTAGTTTTTATTATAGTCTTTTATTATTGAACCTATTATTATTGAACTTATTACTGAACCTATAAGAATATAAAGAAATTATTCTATCTTTTAATTCTTAAAACTTGCTTTGACATTAACAGTATTTGGAAAACAAAAATTTACAAAATGAATAAATTTTTTAAGCCGCATTATATATATATATAGATAGATAAAATCAGATAGATAGATAAGATTAGATAGATAAGATTAGACAGATAAGATTAGACAGATAAGATTAGGTAAATAGATAAGATTAGATAGATAAGATAGATTGCTGTGCAGCTTTATTTAAAAATTCTTCTCCCCCAAGAGGATTTTTTTTTTGGAAATTTTTATAGGATAAAAATTTCAAAATTTTCATTTCTACATTAATAGTAGATTAAAAACAGGCAACATAAACAATTAATAGTTTAAAATTCTTTCATTCAGAAATGATTTTAATAAATTAAAGTTATCTTTTACCTTGAGGATTAATTGTTTTCGATTTGAATTACTTAAAAAACAGCGTTTCTCTAACATTGATAAGCAATAGTAAAATTATAATTCTTTTTTTCTAAATTTTAGACAGTTAAAAGACTTTTTATACAATCACCTTAAAATTTTTAAAATAAGTAATATATTTTTGCTTTCAGAAATCCGCAAAATTACGTATTTTACATCTTTTATCATGATTGGCCCAATGAATATGGTTATATTACATAATTATCATCAATATTAAGCATTAAATAGAATGACAATTTTCCGAAATGAATCAAAATTTCTGCACTAATTCTTTCCAGCTTTAAAAAGTTAACACTTGTGTCTTAAATTAAAAAACAATTTTACTTTATAAATTGATTATAATATACTGAAATAATCAGGAAAATGTGATGTGGATAAAAAGGAAAAACAACTTGCTCATAAAAAAGACATAGTATATTTTTCTTGAAACTATGAAATATTATTATTTCCAAAATATTTTACGATCAATTTCAATATTGAATGGAAATTTTCAAAATTAAGAGGAATAAAAATTCTTGGCTGGTGATAAATCTTGGTAGATTAATTTTTAACAAAGGAATATATTTGACTATCACGATAATTTTTTGAGTTAATAATTAATTTATCGATTCGGTTTCTTAACATTATGAATCTTAAGATGATATTTGTAATCGTTAAACCAAAAAGTTTTATACAAATTTGGATTTACAAGAGTTAACGAAATAAATTCATGTTCGTTATTAAACATACAAGAGAGAGAGAAAGAGACTTGTTATATTAAAAAATATATTAGTGTTTATTAGAATCCAGAATATTTTGGAGGATTATTTTTTAATCGGATGCTTTTATGACCATCAAAATTGATTTAATCGTATATTATTTTCAAAGTTTTGTAAAACATTTCACGAAATAATTCTTTTTTTCAACAGTGAAGATCATTTTCCATTTTGAAGATTTGAAATTAAGTTCTAAATTTCAGATTGATTGGAACTCTTGAGGATCGCTCCTTTTTCCGATTCACGGGTTAGAAATAAGGTAATATATTCCAATTTTATCAATATCCAAAACGTTATTTTGTTAATTAATCAGAAATATTCAGGGTATATACGTTTTGATCATCAAAAATTAAAATAATTCGAACATTAAAATCTGTTTTTTAACAACTTTTAAATTCAAGATAAAAAGTAATCTAAATTTTTTCACTGAAAATTTTAAATTTATAACTATCTTCTTTTAAAATAAAATCAAATGAAAAATTGGAAAGATGAATTGATGCTGCATCAACTTTATTTTATTGTCACTTTATTAACAGAATTAAATTATGAAACAAATATATTTTAATTTTCTCTATCGTTTTAATAAAAATATTTACTGTATTCGATCTGATTAAAAACAACGCAAAAATTAAATACAAAAATTATTAAAACTTAATCAACATTCTTAAATATTCACAAGATAACCATGAGTCTTCTTATTTTTAAAATTTAACGCGCGATATTCTTTTATCTTAGAATAAATAAAAGAGTTATTTCAATGGTGTTGCCATATGGAAGCAAAAAATCTTATTTTCTTAGAAAGCGAGAGCAATCATGAATAAGCTTAAGAGAAAATTATGAGTATTGAGGAAAATATCAAAACATCTTTCAAAAGAATTAATACCCTAAAACATTTTGAAAATAAAAATCACTCATTCCCTCAAATAAAATTACTTTCGATTTTCGTATGGAACCCACACACAAGAAAAAACATTATTTGAAACCCAGAATTTAAGTTCTTGTGATTTTAAAATAAATTAATGAACTATCACAAGTATATTTTAAACAATAGATCTCAAGCTTGAGAGTTTATTGTCCCAGATTTATTCTAGAAAAATATGTTCTTAACTTAAATAACTTGATGATTTTTAATGATTTGTGTCTAATACTATAATATAAAACATTAATATAAATTATGTAAAATTTTATATACTTGGAAAAAATTAGAAGAAAATTAAGAAAAATGCTTACTTTTTCATTCGGCAATTTACTCCACGGTTTTAAATCATCGCTTTTTTGACACTCAGCTTCTTCTATGGGAGATGTAACATTACTGGGTATATCTAAACCAGGAGAATTCATGATATTAAATTAAATCTCACAATTTTAGCTTATATAATTCCGATTCACGCGAAAATGCAAAGCTCCCATAAACAACTTTATAGATAGTAATCACCATGTCATAGATTTTCTGTAACAATTGGCAACCCTAAGGAATGGCTTCTAGAATTTGCATCAAGTGTTCTTTAGCATTTGGCGAATTAGAATTGTCGCAGAACTGGCGTCTTTCTGAATTTGTGTGTATGCTCTAAACTCTTCTTTTATAATTCAACATAATTTCAGAGCTGTTGGATTTTAATATTATCTGTGCAATATCCAAAATAAAATAAATGGATTCATCATGTAATAAAAAAATAAACAGAACTTATCGCTAGAAATTGTTTTTTTAACCATTATGAAGAGAGAGACTTACATAATTTAAATTTTTGTATTCATTTTAAAATCTAATTCGATATGATTCAGTACCTAGATGAAGACTTGAAAAACTGTTACTTAATTACAATAACTTTAAATAAAATATTGTATTGCACGTGAAAAATTTGTTGATTAAATGTTGCATAATTTTGTTAAACTACTTCCTCTTTGAGGAGTTGCTAAGCGGTTTTAAATTATTAAAATGTTAATTATTTTATTAAATATTTTCATCATGTCATGTGTGAATCATCACGTGATTTTATTATTGTATACTTTGTTTTTGTTCCTAATCCAGGTAGTTTCTAATCTTGAATCTTTTGGCTTCGTAAAAATTTAAAACTTTCTTTGCAATTTAAGAAAATTCATTTTTGTTTTTGAAAGCACTAACTAAAATTAAAGTAATGAACTCATTTGTCAAGCCGTCATTTATTAACTGGGTGTTGCGTAATAAGAGATACAGCACAGATTTAAATAAATGTTTTTTAATGCCTTACAGCATATTCCTTATTTAATTGGCAATTTTTTTCAACTCCTTTAAAAATTTTAGGCAAAAAAAAGTTTTATTTGTAATTTCATGCTTGTAAGTTTTTAACTTAAGCAAAAAATGTGTTTTCATGATTTATAGTCTATATTTAAGACATGTGGCAATTTATACATTTAAATATTGAAAATATTTTCACTGATTTAATTATTAAAAATTTCGACAATAGTGTATTTAATTTCAAATTTTAATATTTAAACTATATTGTAAGTTGTATATTACTGATGGTAAAATTATACACTATGGACTAATGTTTGTGTGTGTGTGATGAAGACATGAGATTCGTTTACCATTTTTCAAATTATTCAAAATTTTATAAATTGAATGTTCGTGCGCTTTTAGAGCAAAGATCAGTAATCCAAACACTCCAATTCTATTTGT
>JAPDSC010032979.1:5902-19369 GCA_026290005.1 Latrodectus geometricus
ATATATATATATATATATATATATATATATATATATATATATAATAACATTAAAATAAAATTATTCTTTTTAAAATACAATTGCCTCAAACAGAAGAAAATAGTTTCTATGTGTAGATTCAAGAAATTATCAACGAATTTTCTTCTCAATATCGAACAGTTTCCCACCTTAATTTGAAAGAAACAGATAATGCTAAAAAAAAACTGCCAATCGTATATTTATACTTACATCCGAAAAAGATGAATAAAACAATTGGTTGAAGTATTCAGCAGTGAACAAAACATAAATATTTATTATCGTAAAACCCGTTTTAAATCCCCATAGACGTAACACAAACGATGAATCAATTCAAGTAACCATTTCCGCTCGATATGATCGTTTTATGACGCAGTGAAAACTGCTTGACGGAAATGCATTTCTATCGTGCAATTCGCATAAATTATTTTTGGGTACTGAAAAATTGTACATGGACAACAAAAAAATGATAAAAAAAAAAATAAAAATGATGCATATACACATAAGTCTGAAAGCTATTAAAAAGCTCCTCATAACGGTATCATATCTTATTGCAGTGGAATGCGTTTTAACAATTTTGAAATGATACGCTTGGTTTTTAAAATGATATATACCAGAAAATTAATTGTTTTACAATTAATTTTCTGGTTTGAAAAAATGTATTTTTGTAAAAGTTTAATTAGTTATTTGTTTATTAAAATATTTATTCCAGAAAACTAAGACATTTTTCTTCAAAATTTAAAGTTGATTCTAGAAGAATCTTTTAAATTAATAATCATTACATTTTTATAATTATTTATACAAATATAATTTATTATAAAAATGTAATGATTATTTATAGTTATTTATACAAATATGAAAGTACAATGATTATCAATTTAAAATGCTAATAAAGACATTTTATAAAATAAACCTTCAATAGCATTTTTTTTATAAAAATTCATAAGTTCAAATATTTACATTCTTTATTAAAACTATTTAAAGGATAAAGAAATTATTTAAAGGATAAATTATGAAATAAATATTATGTGGTTTTAATGAACTTCATTAATTTTTATTATTTATACCTGCTATTTTACATTCAAATGTTCTTAGCTATTTGAATTTTCGTTAATTTATTAATTTTTTTAAACTTAAATAATGATTAAATTAGTCATTTTTCAACATGGTGTGTGCCGAAAAAATTTAGAAGTGTTTATGAAAATTGATTTAAATTTAAATACATTATGCTGTGTGAATGAAAATGCACTAAGTATTTTATTCATTAAAATGAAAACCATGAAACGTTTTTGTTTGTAAAATTTTGGTTTCAAAGACAATAAACTAATTAATGAAGAAATTGCACTAACCAACTAAGTTTATCAACTTAGCTTTCAATAAATTCCTGAATATAATAATTATTATATTACTTGATTTAAAGAAAATCATAATCAACATATAAAACATTGTATATCATACAATGAACAATTGAAAATTAACATTTTATTCACTAGATACTTCTTTACGTTTTAGTTATATATCTATTTTGCGTTTTAAAACCATTGTTGTTTCTGTTTAACTTTTGGCGTGACCAAATGACACCAACTCCATAAATCTAAAATTTTCCAGTAAAAAAAAAAAAAAAAATCAAGAATTCCTCGTCCAATTAAAGTCTGTGCAATTTAAAATATGCTCAGGTGAAAAATAAGCGAATTTACACTTAGTATAACGTTTTAAAAAGTTTTCTATCCTTACTCAAAAAGAGAGAAACTTCAAATGTCAAAGGCAAATTGCGACAGATGACATGTCTCCTGACACATGATACCTTCCAAAAATTTAGCACCCCCAGAGTTCATTCTAGAACACTAATGATGGCGTTCCAGAGAACTTTCCATAGGTCCCTATTCAATTTTCTTTTTCTTTAATAAAACCTCACTGAAGACCAGGTTGAAGAGTTACTAGGCCAACTGCTTTCGCCAGAGCATCAGATATCTCGGTGCCAGAATGGACTACATTGATTGAATATGGAGGGTACTCATTGAATAGAGACTTAGGGAAGTTTCTATAAGTGCCTATTCCATTTCTTTTTCTTTTAGAAAACATCATTGAAGTTGGAACGCATATCAGGTTGAGGAATGACAAGGGCTGCTACTTTCGACAGAGCAGACAGCCTTCTCGTTGAAAGAAACACCGATGTGCCCATTGAATTTGGATTTCAAAATCATGAGTGTCTAAGGATGATAAAAGCTAGAATGGACATTTCCACACTGTCCTCAATTTTTCTCTAATTAATGAGGTTTTGAATTGTCAGAGAGAATCCATGTAGTTGTAAATTTAGGTTCAGTACTACTTTATACAAATAAGGCCATTTTAAATTGTTATCAGCTCTAACCTGAACACAAAACAGAAGTCTCTATTTATGTATGTGAAAAAATATTTAGAAGTAGGAGTTTTGAGGAAGATATGAGGAAGACATCAATTCCACTGGGGAGGAGTGCGTGAGAAATCTTCAATACCACTCAATAAAATAATTACCGTCGCAGGACAAGTGTGGCGATGCATAACGCAGCAGTTCAGCATCCTCTCTACACTGTGTGCAGAAGTGTGACTCGTCAGTAAAGAAAACTTCATTCCATTCTGCCGTTTACATCCTTCTTTCATCGCACCATAGGCGGCGGAGACGTCTGCGGTTCTGCGTCAAGAGTAGACGTAGCAATGAACGATTTGCGGACAGACCACTCTGCTGTAAATGGCGTCGAATGGAACTCGCAGACACTGTGTGATGCGTTACAGACTGAATGTGCTGTGCTATATTTCGTGAATTGGCTGAGGATACGTCACTGTCATGCGCACAACTTGTCAAATCATCACTTGAAGTGGTGCACCGAGGTGGATGCGATCAAACACGTCAGTCCGTCGTACCTTCCAGCAAACAACGATCACATATCCGCACTACAGTTGTTTAGTTTCGTCCAACACGACTACAGATTTCCCTGAAAGATAATCCACAATTTTGGTAGGCCACTATCCTTCCTCTGTCGAACTAGGATACACAACTTCCGAACTTGAAATAGTTGAAATCTCCAAGCCTTAAATAGCGCTTTGAAGTTGTGACACAGGTGCACGGGATATGCCCCTCCATGAACTGAAATTCTAATCATTTGCATATATCACCTCCACAAATGTATGTTGTAACTTTCATGTTATTTGCTGGCTTCCTTCAGGGACATTACAGTGGAAAGCAATATTACATACAACGCAAATGAACGCATAAAAAATTTCTGAAAATGTCTTAAGATTAATTAAATAATTTATATGCGGGAGAAAAATCATTGCTTAGAAAATTTCAAATAAATTTGCACTTTTAATTCATATGCTTTGTTCATTAATGAAACCCATCTCTGTCTTAAAACCTAAAGTGTATTCAATATATTGTGAAATGCAGAATCCAGAAATAGAAAGATTATTATTTCCTTAAAAGGATAATATCAAACAGAAAAAAAATTAAAAACTCAAATTTAAAATTACATGAAAATAGTAGTATTCAATAGGAAAATAATGAAAGATTTATGGAACGTTGAGAAGAATTTGTAAATGACAAAAATGAATAAAATTGTTTTTAGGATTGTATGCGGTAGTGACAACGTTAAAACTTTACACTTTATTTATATTATGGAACCATTAAGACATATTTAATTCAGGCTTTGATAGACATAATAAAATCCTAATTTGTTTTTATTGTTATTTCTGTTAATGTGTATTTCAAATATTGTGAAATAAGTAATGGATGATTTGAGTATGCGTTGTAATATTGTAAACGCAAGTAGTTTTTCTTATTTAACTTCAACAAGGTAATAGGAATTGCTGTACGATAAAATTTAATTTGGAAGAGTCCTTCAATTTGATTCTCTAATAACGAAACTAAGTAATGCATTGGTCTGCTTAGTAGATAAAGTACAATTGAAAATTGAATCCTATTTAGACACATTCCAACGCCAAAATTGATTCCTTAACCCTTATTTGCATAATGGTGGAAATTTCCATTATAACCTATAATGCCCAAAAATTATATAAAAGAACAAGTTCACTTTAAGTTGATCGTGTTTGGATACCTTTTTAATGTCCATTGCATAAAAAGAAACATAGCTGTCAAAAATAAACAAGTGTCATTATCAGTGCTTAAAGTTGTCTCATTCCGCTGTTTGTTGTAGTTGCAATAAACGTATGATTTCGTTTATAATTTTGTTTTATTATATTAGAGTTTCTATTGCTAAAAAATTAAAAAATGAGTGGAAGAAAGGTTTGTAACACTGTTTCTGTTATTTTCCTCTTTTATTTCTATTTAGTACTAAGCTAATGATCTAATTTTGGATGATGATGGAAATTTTTAGCATATTGTCTTTTGCTAAATTTATACTATAAATATATACTAAGATTTTTTAACCATTTTTCCTTTAATTTTGAACATGAATTATATCAACTTGATTTATTTCACCAATAAAGAAAAAATCATGCAAAGAAGGGTTAACTTCAACAAGGCAATGGGAATTGCTGTACGATAAAATTTAACTTGGAAGAGTCCTTCAATTTGATTCTCTGATAACGGAACTAAGTAATGCATTGGTCTGCTAAGTAGATAAAGTACAATTGGAGATTGAATTCGATTTAGACACATTCCAACGCCAAAATAGATTCCTTAATGCAAAGAATTTCGAACTGCATGTCTATTGGTTACGAATCTATGACAACCAATAACAGGAAGCAATTTTAAAATAAATGTGGAGACAAAAAACATTTGCCGAAATAAATTAAAGTGTAAAAAAATTAAATAATTTTTTTTTATAAATACCAATAAAAAAAAACAACAGTATTCTTGTAATTGAAGCCCAGTGGTAGTAAAAATTGTTTCTCAGAAGTCCGAGGTTCTATCATCAGGCTTCTAAAGGTTGACTTAGCCTTTCATTTTTTCACTGGGTTGATAAAACTGAAAATCAAGCATAACTGGGAATTAAAGACTGCTGGTTTCATGTTAGATTGAACATTTAACCGAGACATAGGCTTCACACCTCATAACCCTCGATCTAGAAAACAGATATGGGCACTGTAAACCCCGGCAACCCAATGGTCGTGCCACCGAATTTAGTTTTAGTTCTTATATGATCCAAATAATATTAAAAATAATTAATTATCTAGAATTATGAAAAGAAAAAATTTCTTTTTAAAAATATTTTAACAAGCAAAAGACATTTAATCTAAGCGATTGCTTAGAAAAAATCAATATAATGTTTAAAAATTACATTATGGTTTGTCTTTTAAGAATTATTAATTATGAATGTGAAATTAAGTTAGAAAATTAAAATCTTTTTGTTAGTGTGCGGCAAGAAAATGTTATTGAAAATAACAAAAGATAATTTTAAAATTAAATTTAATACAACTTTATTCACAATATTTATTAAGTTATATTGCTCGATTAATTGTACTAAAATTTGTCGTATATTATTTGAGTGAATAAATATATGTATATTCAAATATATAAATATTATTTTTTCACGTTTTAATCCCTTTTTTTATATATAATCTCGTGTTATGATAAAGTTAACAATATATCATTTTGCCTTCAAGCTTCTATGTAATGTAAAAGAAATATTTAAATTCACGGTTCTCAAAATCACATAAAATCGCATCTTTTCTTTTGGCGAGGAAATATATCACTAAGCAATAGACTAAAATAGGACTTTACTAGGATTGGATAGCAAAGTATATAAATTGTTTTACAATATAAAAACCCAAATAGACTCAAAATGTACTAAATATGTTACCATGATGTCAAAAAATTATGGTAAGGTGGGCATAGCACACACAATGCAGAATTTATTTAATGTACTAGTAATATCAAAATGAATTTAGAAGACCTCTAACAAAGCATATATTTTTTTTTGTTGGGTTATTATTATGCGTATTGTATGACGTCATCATAAAAACAAAATTCAAGATATCATCACAGAACACAATAAGGCCACTAATTTTTTTTTTTTTTTTTTGCATTTACAAAAAGATTATCAATATATATATATATATATATATATATATATATATATTAAAGCCCCCAATTCTCCATAAGAAGTAAAATTTCACATTTGTATGTAATATAAGGTCTGAAAACAACTTCAATAGATATCATGACATTAATGAGTTTTTTCTTAATCTTTTTGGAACTTGAATAATTCGTGATAAATTAAAATAATCCTTATAACGGAGTAGACTTTAAAACAACAGACATTATCAAATTTTTTTAGTTTATTCACATAACATATGTATTTTAGCTACACAATAAACGTGAGCGCCAAATGAATTTGTTTTATTGAAATATACAAATGGATGTATATAAATAAGAATATCAATAGAAATATAAAAGATGATTATGTTTACAATTTATTCAAATTGCATAAAAATACTTAAAATATATTGAGAAAAAGTAATAAAAATATAATGGCTTAGAAAACACTTATTTACATAATTACAATGTTCTTTACTTAACTGCTAATTGGAAATCATAAAAACTAATCTCTTTTCACCAAAAATATTTATGTATACAGAAAAACTTCATGTAAGAGTAATACCAAAATATCATATAAAAAATAGTGCGAAATATATGAAATGAAAATTATGTAAAGTTAATAAAGGTATTAAGAAATGATATACACTTAGTGTCTCGCCTCAAAAATTATACATGAAATTAATATTAGTTTGGGGAAAAAGTAATCCATTATTTTTTCGGTAGACGTCTGTAGTGATCGATATCTATCAATCATCAGATTATCTATCAAACATCAGAATCAGAATCAGAGATATCTATCAAACAATTTCAAATTTATGCTCATTGGAAAGGTGACATTTGACACTAAAATATTCTCTTGCAGTTTTTTGTTTGATTCATTCAGTTAAGAGTACAAAATTTTAAAAATAGAAGACAACAAACAGAAAATTCGATACATTTTCGTTTTTCTTTTATAATGGTGAAAATGCTAACCAGGTGGCTAAAATTGTGAAAGGTTTTTATCGTCCTATATATGACTGTAACAACCAGTTACGCACAATTTTGGTTTCGTCGATTCCGATTTTAGTATTTGGATACTAAAGATGCACCTCGCATGGATACAACATCGTCGAGAATGTCTATAAAATATCAAAAATTATCAAACTTGACAGCATGTCAGCAGTCGTATCTTCGCACAAGACCTAAATATCTACATGAAATCTGTTTTAAACCTTTTTGCATAGCGAATCTGAAAGAAGTTACAAAAAGTTCACGTAAAAATAATGGATTTCTTTTTCCCCAACCTAATATAAAGTTAATAAAATATATATTGAGAAATAATATAATTTAATGTCTCGCATGAAAAATTATATATGAAATTAATATTGTCTTTCCCAGAAAAAAAAAATGAATGCTTGATTAAAAATATTTAGTTTTATGTCAAAATACATTTGTAATGGAGAAAATTTATATTTTTTTCATGCATTATATATTCATAGTAAAACATTTATAATTAAAATAATAAAAATATTCCATCGCGTTTCCCCAGCAAAAAAACGAAATCAAACTCAGTGGACTACTTTCCTCCTTGACAGATGCAAGGGGCAGAAACCGTGGCTGAATAGCATTCAATTGAAATGAAGCCAGGCGGACATTTTACCAGAACGATTTTTCCTTGGTTTGAAGGATTAAAATCCCGTACTCTCTATTTTGCCTGAGGCTAAGATATTCCCTCCTTTTGCTTCACAGACAGAAAGAAATATTTGAAAAGTCACATTTATGAGTGAAGAGAAAAGTTTGGGAATTTCAAGGAAAGGCTAGATAGTTTTTAACAGTATATTTCTCTAATCTTACCATTTAGGGAAAGCTGCTATCAAGGGAGGAGTTTTAAATTTTTCTTTTGTGTGATACTTTAAGAAATGGCAACGCATTTTTGACTCTGGAATTATGTGTATGGAATTGATGTTCTTTATTTTTACGAAATGGTCTTTTTATTCCTTTTGATAATTATCAAAAGCTTTGAAAATTTCTCTGATTTAAATGTAATTTTTAAGAACAAATAATATATTAGTTTGGGGAAAAAGTAATCCATTATTTTTTCGGTAGACGTCTGTAGTGATCGACATCTCGTGAGGTATCTATCAAACAATTTCAGATTTATGCTCGTTGGAAAGGTGACATTTGACACTAAAATATCCTCTTGCGGTTTTTTGTTTGATTCATTCAGTTACGAGTACAAGGTTTTAAAAATGGAAGACAACAAACAGAAAATTCGATACATTTTCGTTTTTCTCTTGTAACGACGAAAAGGATAGCCGGGTGGCTAAAATTGTGAAAGGTGTTTATCGCCCTATATAAGACTGTAACAACCAGTTACGTACAATTTTTGTTTCGTCGATTCCGTTTGGGTATTTTGATGTTAGAGATGCACCTCGCATGTGGATGCAGCATCGTCGAAAATGTCTATAAAATTTCAAAAATGATCGAAGTTAACCGCATGTCAGCAGTCGTAACGCGCAAGACCTAAAAATCTACATGAAAGCTGTTTTAAACCTTTTTACAAAGTGAATCCAAAAAAGTTACATAAAGTTCACGTAAAAATAATGGATTTCTTTTTCCCCAAACTAATATATAATTCCCCATGTTAATATCGATAATTCTCAATATTCGAATAATTTAAAACATTGAATGATAAATATATGAATATATAAAAGTTAAATATCGTAGAAATTAAAAATGTGGCATTAAATTGTGAGTAACATCTCAAGTTATAATTTTTAGCAAAAACTATCAATAATTTTATTTGTAGATTGAATTTTCACATATGGAGTGTTATTATAATATTAATACAGTATGTATAATTTTATATAAGCACATGTATAGTTCTAAATAAAATTTTAATGCTGTACAATATTTATTATACTATATATTACAACTCAAGTTGTAATCTTTAATAAAATGTTATCAATAAATCTACTTGTAAATTAAATTTTCACATATGGAGTATTATTTTCATATAAATGTATAATTTAATATCAACATCTATATTTTTAATTAAAATTTCAAAATTATGCAATATTTATTGTACTATATATTTGTTCAAAAATGGAAATTTTCATTTATTTAATAATATTTATTAGATTATTAGAAAGATAATATTCAATTATGCAAAACTTAATACATATGCTAATTATAATAGAAAATATGTTTTTTAAATTCAACGAAAAACCATATACTTAAAATATTTTATATTAATGCACAGAAAAATTTGATATTTTTTACTTGGAAATTTCATGAAACTTAGCTTATTCATTTGTGCGTCATAAAAATAATCGTATTCGTATTTAGTTAATGTATAACACATTAGTAATTTATAAGACAATGTTCAAATAAACATTTATATTCAAAACGTATCTTAATTTTTAATAATGCTCTCTTTTGCTTAATGTTATATAATGAATTAGAAACATAGCATTTACAGCTTTTTATCATTATTTTATGGGTTCAATATTATCTTTAGTTTTATGTATAAAAATACGACAATGATATTTTTAATATTATAGTTATTTTTTTTTTATTTTTTTAAATGTTGACAAAAATAGAATAAGCCCAGCTACCGCATAAGCAACCATGCCAATTTTTGAGTTCCCCGTGATATTATTTCCTTCCTTGTTTATCTGGCAACTTTGTTCTTGTGACGTCATAGAGATGGTGACCAATAAGAATATGTAGAATATTTTGTTTTGGCAATTTTAGTTTTAAGTCATTGTGGAGATATTTAGAATAGTTTGTTCCATTTTCGTATATTAATTAATGTTCTTATATTTTCTTTTTTTTAGATATTAATATTTCAAAGACTCCTTTTATTTTTATCATATTTAAATTTATTATTTAGATGTATAAACTTTATTCAGGTATTTATTATGTAATGTTGACATCAATTTTTCAGTATCGAAAAAATTTCAAAAATTGGCTTGATGGATTATACAGCATCTGTCCTCTAAAATATATATTTCAAAACATTGAAATCAATTCTTCTTTAACACCTGCAAAATATAACATTTTAAAAATATTTATTTCACATATTGAGGTAAAAGTTTCCTATATTTTACATATTTAAAATCAAAGAGATAAAAATATTAATTAATATTCAAGTGTGATGCCAATTTACAATTTTTTAACTCGAGAACAGAAATTAGTATATCTCAGTAAAAAAACTTAATTTCCAGAATTTAGTTTTTGTAAAATTAAAATCGTATGATTATTTCACAAGAAATGGATTATAAGAATATTTATATTAGGCTCTATCCCAGTGTACGGTACGCTATTAAAACAAGATGGCGGACAAGGAGCGTACCGTTCACTGGGAATCAAAGAAATTTGAATGGAAAAATACTTGAATAACCTATATTTCAAGATGCCCCTCGTTATTTCACTAATTTAGCATAAGCTTGGGTAATGTTCAATATGATTGTAAAACATTTGTTTTTAAATTTCGGCTGTATCCCAGTGTACGGTACGCTATTAAAACAAGATGGCGGACAAAGAGCGTACCGTTCATTGGGAATTAACCTTTATATTACAAATAAATACTTTTGTATATTTTGCATTTGAAATTTTATACATGATATAAATAAGCGCTTTATTCTCAACAAATTTATTATTTACTCTTTAATGAGATAGTCGCTAGAGAAGGAGTTAAAATATTAGCTAATGTGTTTTGTAATATATTTTGATATAAATTTTAGGTACATTACATAGATATTATTACAATATTAGCAGTTAATTAATCGAATTTAAAATTGAACATAATATTATAGAATAAAATTAGCAGATAAAACTATAACTACTTTAGTAAGGAAGCAACGAGTTAAGCTTTTCCTCTATTTATTTTGCTAAACATAAAAACTTTTAAAACCTTCCATAATTCCTCATAATCTGCCTCAACGTGGTGTAACGTTATCACTGGGTGGAAAAGGTGAGGTGCACAGGGAGTTTAGCTCCTGGTAAGGTCACTCTGGGCTTGAAGGATATTCGATTACACACAGCTAAAGCTGTCAGGGGAAACCCTCGTTATAAATCAGATTCATAGCTCAGGTAATTCATGCCTTATGGCCTACAAAAACTGAAAAAACTCCCCCTATTTTCACGAGTCTAATTATTTCTCTAGATCGCCCGTTGAGTAGAAGTAACAGGCGTGATAGGCAAAGGGCTAGGTACGCCAAGTAAAATAGAATTTCTACTTATTAAAAAAATCTACGAAGCTAATATAATGTAATATTAACGGTTTAATTACTCTAGCCATGAAAATAAATTTTCCAAGAAGATTTGAAAACAGTGATGGGGAACTACCTTGGATTAGATTAAATATCTTCAGTCGCGTTTTGGCCTTGTCAATAAATTTATTGAGTATATATCTCAAATGAACTAATTTATCCGAGTGTAAAAAATGTTAAGAAACCAGAATTTATGAAACGAATGGCCCTTGAAACGATCAAAAGCGCTTCAATTGATGATCTTCAAATGTACACAGATGGCAGTAGGGAACAACTTTAATATACCCCCAAAAATTACGCGCCAAATCTGGCACTCCCTACGGACTTTTTAGGGTTGCTGTTTCTTATTTTGGTGTTACCAATTTAGGTTTTTTCAGCTTTTAGGTTTTTGCTGTTGCCAAATTTAGTATTTGCTTGTATTTTGTACCATTTTCTGAGTTTTTTTTTAAAAAAGCTTTTTTATGTATTAATTATTTGTATTTAGCGAGAATTCATCTTGGCGAGTAAGAAAAGGCGCCAAAAACAGGTATTATGGTTGGTGAAGGAAAAAAAGTCGCCAAATTTCCGATTTTGGTGGGATATCAAAGTAGTTCCGGCAGTAGAAATGATCAAAACAGCCAGAGCTATATCTCCGAGATGTTGGAGCCAGTTGTCCTTCATTACTTTCAGATCTTGCGCACAGCCATATTTCAACAGGATAATGCACTGCCACACGTGGCACTCATTGCCCAACGTTTATTCATCAATTCCCATATTGAATTGCTTCCTACTGGCTCTTCGGATCTTTGCCGGTAGAAAACATGTTGTCCATGGCTGTACAACAATTTACCCCCAGATTATATCCCTATCTGCCACGCCAGATAATCTTTGGCGTGGCAGATAGGGATATAATCTGGGGGTAAGTGTGGAAGTTGCTTGGTCTGCTGTACCCCAAGAACATCCAAAGTCTCTTTGAATCAATGCCGAGACGTGAGGCAGCGTTGATCTCCAACAATGATGTCTACTCTGGTTACTGATTTTGGCATGAAACTCACTTCTCAGAAGACTACAAATTTAATCATTTGATACTTGACCAATATATTATCTACAAAATAAATTTTGATGATATACCACTTGTTTTTCTTGGTGTTGTGCAATTTGGGTGGACAGCAGTGTATTATATACATATAATTATAATCTATTATTGACAAAAACTATTTATTTTTGCTTTAGCTTTTATCCAAAATTAACTGCAGCAGAAAGTAGATTTTTCTTTCATATTTTTGATTTATTTCATTTCACGTCATTAACTAAGCCCTTAATTTAAATTATCAAATATGCTTCCTGCTCTAAATAAAATGCCACCCAATATACCAAATCAATCTCCCACAATTACTGAAGCCTGTAGATCAATTATATCATACAACTTGAAGGAAATTGATGCAAGTGCCTATGCAGCATTCTTTTCTAAAATTAGAACAACATGACGATTAGAGCTGAATCGTGACTAATTGTTTCTCTGAGAGATATGTAACAAATGAAGTGAAATTGAATGGCGTCATCCTCTTCGATGTTTTTCTCATTTCATTCTCATCATTACAGTTTGGAGCTGATAGAACAAGGGTTAATTTTTATCATCTATTTAAATAATAGAGGAAGCTTAGAGGATAGCAGTTAGTAGCATATAAAAATTCCAAAGTTTTTTTTTTTTTCTTTCTCCCTAGATTTTATATTAATTTGACATTTTTCTACTTTATGATTAGTTATCTCTAAACTGGTTTCGTACTAAATTATATTTTTTCAGACTAAATTATATTTTATGCTTTTTTTCTGATTCCTTAAGTGAAATCAAAGTTTTCTGCTCTTGAGCAACATCAGTTTAATCATGAATAACAAGTTTACATTTTTTTCTCACATTCCATTGACTTATATAAATTTCTTATTTTAAAAACTAATATGCTACAAATTAATTTTGCAGTGTAAAATATATAGAAAGATTTTGTTTGAAAGCATAACTAACAAGAATATTTTTGAAAAAACTGAATATTTCACTTACAGAATCACCTTTGTAAAAATTCGTGCAAAATGGTATTCCCCAAAGATTATTGAAATCTATTAAAGCATATCTATTAACTTCCGTTGATTGTTAAAAGATTGATATATTCCTCAAACAGAGATTAT
>JAPDSC010032979.1:19379-34746 GCA_026290005.1 Latrodectus geometricus
CTTTAAATAATTTCTAAATAGTGATGGTACTCCTGGGTCCCATTAGCTCATATCTGTAGCTGAATCATCACATTGACTGTTAAGCAGAAATGATTTCACGTTTGTACTTTTCTTTAACCTAAGCACTTTTAACTATTTCTAACATAAAAAATCTTTTTTGAATATAATAAATCAAAAGTTTTTTTTTTCTTATTATTCTTAGATAAAAGAAAAACGTAATTAATTGCTTAATTTTATTTGTTTGAAATTCAAATATAGAATTTGTTTCTCCAATAGTTTTAATATATGAAAAATAGACAATTATCTAAAATGAAAAAGAAAGGTGATTGGATATAAGAATTCAAAATCATAAATAGCATAGATTAAATAATCATCTCTGAATAGATTCATTATGATTAATGAATAGAATTTTTGGAAGTTTCTACAAGAAGATAAATTGATATTTTTATCATATTTTTCTAAGCATCACTGGAAAAATGTTTTTCATTATTTACTTTCGAAAATTTGAAATTATTTTTTTTATAAAATTACTAGATATATTTAAGGCAGATAAGTTATTAAGTTAAGATTTAAAGTACACATTTCTAACGCTTTATTAACTTTTTAAATAATTTACATGATTTTCAAATCAGCTCAATTAATTGAGAATTAAAAATAAAATTTTGGATCATTATCCTTGAATAAAAAAAAATTGCAACAAATAATACATAAACACTGTGAAACTGCAACAAGTAATACATAAATGTTTAAGTCGAATACTATTTTTAGTTTATTATTTTTAAATATTACTCATAAGTAAAATGTGTCTAATACGAAGACGTTTTCATTACATGTTATTTAACAATAGAAATGTAAGTTTTGCCTTCAAAAAAAAAGTTTGTGTGTATATATATATATAATATAAAATTTGAAATGCGTATTTTGTATTTTTATATTTCATTTTAGAATATAAAAGCTTGTTGAATAATTTTCAACAAAGCAAAAAAAAAAAAAAAAAAAAAAATTAAAATTCTGCAAATAAAAATAGAGTTTTCTTTTATTTAACAAAACTTAAATTTTTTTTAATTTATTTATTTTTATTTTATCCAATACTTTCTATCCATTTTTGAAAAATTTCGTTATTTGATACAAAAATAAAAATTATTTAATTTCGTACTTTGCCAATATTTGTAAGTAAGTCCAAAAAATAATTATTTCTTACAGATGTAAATATTCGATAAAATAAAAAAATTAAAAATATTTTTTTTATAATTTCTATAAATTGGAAGTAAAACAACAATTTATTTTTAACTAAAAGAAAATATTCAGAATTTTATTTCAGTTTGCGGAATTTCAACAAATCAAATTTTAAAAAGTCTCTGGTATGTTACTTCTTTAAAAAAAAAAAAATTTTGTACTTTAAACTGTGATTATTTAAATTGCTTATTTTTTCAGAAAATCAGAAATGACTTCAGTTTTTTTAAAAATATTCTTATGTTTAAGTAAACTTTATTATTACGTAATATAATATAGAATGTCTGGTGCTAATATCTCTGATAAAAAGCAAAAGAATCAAAATGCTTTTATCAATTATGTTTATACTGTTAATGCATAGTCCCTTAATACTGTTATGCAATAATTTGTTTTGTTATTTCTTTCATTAAATATTTTAACGAAGCATATTATTATTATATTCTTAAACTGAAATATTTGTCGGAAATTTTAAAGTTTGGTAAAAGAAAAATTTGTATTTATCGATCAGTTATTTACCAGTTCTAAAGCAACATGTAGAAATATTTTCATAAAATCATGTCATTTCGATTATTACATTATCTACCAATAATTATTTGTACACCTTTGTAAATAATGGTATTTGTTATTCTGGTCTACGATACGTCTTCTGTACTACAATATCGAATAGGGAATAGTACTGGCAAGAGTCATTATGACGGATATCATAGAAATGGATGATGCCTAAATGACATATCTAGTGAGTTAAACATTCCAAAATTAACAATGGCTTTGTGATTAAGAAGTGAAAAGTGAGTTGTGGTCCTCAAAATGGCCTTTGACCAGTTGAAAATATGAAGAAAAAGCTAACGAACGCTGCTGAAAGGAGTTCAGAAAAACAACACCAAACCGATGGCCCAATTACCTCAGAAATTTAATAAGCATACAGAACTGTTGTTTTGATAAATATCATCGAAACAATTGTTTGGTTTCCATCGTTATATTGCCGCTGATAAGCATTTCTTTGCAAACTTCAAACACTATGCTCAATTGGAGTGGTGCGAGGGTCGTCGAAGTTGAACCCTAGATGAGTGGATATAGGTGTTCTGAAATGATGCATCCAGGTTCAAGCTTTATCAGTCGTAATGCAGAGCCAGGGTTTGGCATATGCTAAGAGATCGCCTTTTGCCAGGATATATTTGAGTCTACAGTGAAGTTACGGTCTGACGGTATTTCCCACAGTATGTACAGGAACCTCTTATCTTGATTCATGATAAGCTCATTGCCCATTCCTACTGCACTTTTCTAGAAAACAATGTACTTCCAAGGCTGTAGCAAGTTTATGGATTGTATCATCTTAACGTTAGGGATAACAATGTAACTTGTCATGTTGCGACATTCGCCATGGATTGGTATGACCATGAACACATTCATCATGGCTAGCATCATTGGAGTGAAGTGATTGTTGTTACACGAACATACTTCTTTGTACCTAACCTGACATGAACTGGGCTCTACTTGTTAGTGGAAGCAGAACTAACTGGTAGTTAGTGCTGCTAACTAGGTGAACAAATTGTACACGTTTACCCAGAGTCAAGATTCGAATCCTATGGAATGAATTGAATCAACAAATAGGGAGGAACAGCAACTGACCTAAATACATAAAAGAATTTATGTATCTTTTTTAAGCCGAGTGGTAGAAACTTTCATTGTTCATCATTCAATAAATTATGAATAACATACCCCAAAAATAGTTCTATAATTTCTTTATGTGGAGACTACCACTTATTAGACACGGATGAATTGTGACAATTTCTTTTATTGCAGGTGTCCAAATATTTATTTGTAGATAGTATATATCATGTAAATTTTTCATATAATACTAACAAGAGTTATTACTTATCTCCATTTATTAAAAATGAGATGATTATTTTCTTTTTCAGATTAACATTTTTGTTCAAACTTTTTGTATTGTAAAATAAATTATAAGAAATAGGAATATAAATTTTTTATATTGCAATATAATATTGTTTTATGTATATCCAAAGAGAAATAGAGCACAAAATTTAACTGATTTAAGTGAGGAATGATAACTTAATAATAGTCAAATTCATTTTTGATAAAATAGCTTAAATGTAAATAGAAAATTAAATTAATTGGGAATTTATATTTGTTTGTAGACATTTTCCTAGGAACATATGTAAGATTAAATTCAGATTTCAATAACCATTATCTTTTCGTAAAAGGAAACCTTGATCTCAAAAACCCATTAATAAAACTTTTATGAATATTTTTTTAGATGGTAGTGATAGATTTTGATTTTCCAAAAATATCTCTTTTCGTAAAATATTTAGACATAAAATCACTATTTCATGCATTAAGTGGAAAAAAATCAACAAAGTATTATATTCCATCAAAACTCCATAAACCCCAATTTATTTAATAATACAGAAAACAGTCTAAAATGATCGGCAATCAAATTTCCATTAAAGAAGTGAATGAGTGTTACGCTTTTTGAGAATCAAAAAGCAATCAAGTATGAAAAAAATTACGTCATTTTTTACCATTCCCAAAGAAGCGTTTTTAATTTTCAATTAAGTTCCTTGGAAATCCATCAATATATATTCATATGGAGGTCCTTCTTTCCTTTTGCATAAATCCCATCAGAAAGAGACACATGGAGAGGGATTAGGTGATTAACTTGAAGGAAGTTCCATATAAGGCATTAACATATCGTTGTCTGATTATAAAGGCTTGCGGCATACCCTCGAACCTAATCTTTTCCCATTAAATCACCTAAGTTCTTAACGATTAATTTAACCTCGGGCATCTCACTTGCCCTTCTAACGGGTTTAAAAATTAGTATTTGCTTCTGTACGTCGCTTAAACCTTAAGAAGGAAACAGTTTTAATGCGACAAGGCTTATCTCAGGAGACAAACCTTTGGAGCTTCAATTAACGATCGCCAAGCAGCGAGTGAAGTTCCTTTCGTTCCCTCCCAAGGGGAAAGAACCCGGAATGAAAGGGGGCACAGGGGAACGAATTATCAGCCACCATCGTTTGTAGGTAGAGAGATACTCCCCATGATTATTGGAGTGGGTCACATTGCACTTTCAAGCAACGAATTAAAAGATATGGGTATTTCATGTCGTTTGCTGTCACGATTTATACCATCGCCAAATGAATTTCGTAACCATCGCCAAATGAATGAAAATGCTTTACGTTTTTATATTCGTTAATGTTTTCTCTTTTAATGTTACTTAAGTTGTAAAGGTAATTAAAATAGGCAAACGATAAATCAAATATATTAATAATTTGAGGACAATACATTAAAACGTTTTTTTTTTTTTTTAAATATATTAAAAATATTTTATTATATAATCAAGAAAGCCTTTTCAACTTAAGCTCCTTGAAGGAAGCATTATTAAATATCATTAAAATTATATAGTGAACTTGTTATTTCTGAAACTAATGTTTATTTCAGTATAAACTTAGAACATCGTAAGATTGATGTTTTTACTTAAAGCTATGTAAAATCGTAGTGTAATAATGTTTAATATAAAAGCATTTTCCTATGATAATTTATTAAAAAAAGCAGCAATACATTTTGAAATCAGTTTAGTGGATTCACTGTATCAAAATTTCTTTTTGCATTTTATAATTTTTCAATAAACACGATTTTATTAATCATAATATTACACAAATTAAAAATAACTAAAAAGAATTTTAAAATTTTCAACACATTTACTGTAATAAATTTATAATATCAAATATATTTCAGACATTTAAAAACACTTACACAGTCTAAAGTAGCATAAATTTTGAATGAACGTAATTTTAATTATTACGATACTAATTTTTCAATTTCATGACATTATAGTTAATTATAAAATATTAAGTTTAAAACTGTTCTTCATTTTCACACATGACCAGAAAATTCTATATAAATAAACTAATTTTATGAACAGGGAAGATTTATTCAGAGTGGCGAATTTGTTTTTTGAGAATATTTTTTTAAATAAATGTTTTGACTACCAATATAGAAAATTAAATAAATTTAGATTTTGTTAGTCATAATGAGAATAAACTTCGGCATAATTTTAAAAATACTTAATTTATTTTTGTTATAAAGCAATTACAAAAATAAAAGAACTTGTGTATGATCCTTATAATTTTATTCAGTGTAAATGTTTCTGATTTTAAAAACACAATTCTAATTTAGATGGAAAATTATGAAACAAATTATCTTATGATTCAACAGTTAAAAATAAAAGAATTTTTTCGCATATAATAATTAAACCACCCAATAACTTTCAAATAGAATTTAGTAGCATAAGTTATTATAAGGAAATAATTCTTTTAAATCTTTCAAAATTTTAGCATTTTAAAGTTTTAGTAATTTGAAATATATCACAGCCTTTCTGATTACGATTATATAGTTTTTTTTTTTTTAATATTTGTTATAAACTTTTCAAATGCATAAAAAAATATATTCTTTTAGATATAAGTTTAAATACTTATTTATTTCTTCTAAGTATTCATATAACGATTATTACTATTTCCGATTATTCGCATTATTTTTAAGTATTTTAATAAGAGTTCTTAATATTATATTTAGAATCAAGTGTTTTGATTTGAGTTATAATGATTTCCTTTTTAAGGAAGAAGAATTCATTCTGGTCCAAGATAAGTGTTTTCCAATAAGCATGAAATGATTTGATTTAATTATTTACTGAATTGTATAAAAAAGCACCATAAAGTTGTTGAAAGATTAATTAAAAATTTAATCTTATGATAAATATATGAGCATAGTTTAAGTTGAAATGCTGGGTTTCATTCAAATATATTGGTATAATAACAAAAAAAGATAAATTAACTGTTTTCAAATTTATGCAAATACAATACTATAAACAGTATGATAATTTATAAAAAAGAAAAAATATATATATAAAAAAATATTTAAATTGTCTTTGACGATTTAAACTAACCATAAAGTGGATGTTATGATTTATTTATTGCTTGCATAAACAATCAAACATTAATATTTAATGTGTTTTACAGGCTACTTAAATTTATTTTTACTGAATGATTCATAAGTATTTATTTTTTAATAGCGGTATCAAGAGAGACACATCTCCAATAATATAAAATAACCACATCCCACTAAGATATTGTCCAAAATAGTCTTTCCAACAGCTCACTGAAGAGCTCATCCCACTGACACATTTACTTGTATTTGATGGGTAGAAAAAATTCTATATTAAATATTAAGGGTGAAAACGATAATTTGTTGAAATCACAGACCAATTATAAGTAAAATAAAGAGACTTACACATGTTTTTAACTGTAAAGAAAACCATTTTATGGTTAATAAATTAATTTCATAACAATAAGTAATAAATTGATTTAGATATTAAGAAAATGATAACTCAAAAATACATGTAAAGTATAGCACATTTTAATACAATTTTTGATGAATTAAATTTTATTTTGAAAGGTACAAACAACAGAAAATATTTTAAAATCCAAAGTGATCTCCAATCGGAAGATGATACTTATGTTTTCTTGTATAGAACGGAAAAAAAACAGTAAATGTTATCAAAAGGAGACATTAAGACCATTGCAGTGAAAAGAAAATTAGTAACAAAAAAAAATCACAATAATAAGATACCAAGCTTTATTCCACCTCAACCAAACGCCATTTTTCGATTAATAGAATTAGAAGTTGGAATTCGAAACATTTCTTGTTTCTCTGTAACTGTCAACTCACTCCATATCTCCACAAGAGCGTCTTGTAGTTTCAATAATTAGAAGTAAGAAAATTCAGAAGAACTTTCGAAAATTTACATTGAGGAATGTTCAATTTTGTTGTGTTTTTACAACGAAACATGCTGCCTTAATGAAATAAACTATTGCTCATTATAAAAGAAAACAAAACTTTAGGTGGAACAAATGATTTCCAGGAATTTCCAAATTTTGAAGAGCGCTCAGCTTAGCTTAAAATCCTTGAAACATAGAAGAAAAACTAACTTAGATATTTAAAGCCAGTTTTAAATAATAAGCAGAAAGTTGCATCAACTTTGAACTCTTCCTTGTCAATTCATTTTTTTGCAAAAACACAAAATGTGACTGGCCTTTTTAAATACTGGTCTCATTGCTAAAAATCAAATAAAAAAACGACTTTGATTTCCAATCCTTATATTTTTCCCTTTTACCAAGAAATACCTATTATAAACTAACTCAGTTAGGTATTTAAACTGTATAGATTTTAATATACTAATATTGATTTTTTTTATAAACTTCAGTGTGCGTGAAATATGTCTTTAAGAACAAAATATTGTTTTAAATATTATAAATATTTTAATCGTATTAATCTCATAACACAATTAAAATATATATAACATGATGCTTCAAATAAAAATATGCTTCAACCAGATAAGCAATAAAATATCTTGTAGCAAAAATTACTTTTAATATTTTAATTATAACTGGCCTCTTGTTTATGTTACCAAAAATGAATATTTAATAAGTTTGTACTAGGATGATATTATTTAAATATCCTTTGTAAGACACTTTGCTTCTACAGTTTTATAATATTTTACAATTCAGCATTTTTTAAACTTGCATATTTATATTAGGTTGGGGAAAAAGAAATCCATTATTTTTACGTGAACTTTTTGTAACTTCTTTCAGATTCGCTTTGTAAAAAGGTTTAAAACAGTTTTCATGTAGATTTTTAGGTCTTGTGCGAAGCTACGACTGCTGACATGCTGTCAAGTTTGATAATTTATAGAAATTCTCGACGATGTTGTATCCATGCGAGGTGCATCTTTAGCATCCAAATACCCAAACGGAATCGACGAAACCAAAATTGTGCGAAACTGGTTGTTACAGTCATATATAGGACGATAAACACCTTTCACAATTTTAGCCAGCTAGTTAGCTTTTTCGCTATTATAAAAGAAAAACTAAAATGTATCGAATTTTCTGTTTGTTGTCTTCTATTTTTTTAAACCTTGTACTTATAACTAAATTAATCAAACAAAAAACCGCAAGAGGATATTTTAGTGTCAAATGTCACCTTTCCAATGAGCATAAATTTGAAATTGTTTGATAGATACCTTACGAGATAGCGATCAATACAGTCGTCTACCGAAAAAATAATGGATAACTTTTTCCTCAAACTAATATATTGGTTTGCACTAAAATATATGTACATAAAGACACTAATATTTTTTACCAAAATCCAAAGAAAGTTAATTTCCATAAGTTTATAACAAATTTTTAAATAATAAATTTGTGCAATACAAATATTTATAGTATATCCGCGTAAATACATTTCAAAACTATTCTGCACATTGTTTCATTTTTATTATTATAAAAGACAAATTATCAATTCGAGCATAAATTTATTCATATTAACTGTGCTGCCAGTAATAAGTTAAAAACCATTATTTTTTTTAAATGATTAAATGGAAACATCATTTATTTATATTATATTCTTAAACCGTATAACAATAGGTCATTAGTGATGAGGTCTGAGCTCATCTGATCAGCTCGTTGTTAATCACCTTCTAGGAGCAGAAAAAAATACTAGATCTCATTAAAAAATTATTTGCTGACATTTATCATAAATGAAGTGACAATTTACTTACAATTGAATAAATTTAAATAATGTTGATTCAAGTGTCATCAACAGTGCCATTAATATCTCATATAATATTACATTCGTTTTTATATGGTATAATTGTTATAAAGTTCATATGATATAATAATTACTATTAATGTATGTATAATATTGTAATTAAAATAATATATGTATATATATTACACGTAATGATGTAACTCACATATTTAATAATAAAGTGCTTAACATATAAATTTTTATTTACATTTCTTTTTACATACTTGATTTACCTTTATATGCCATCAGAAAAAAGTTTGCGGTTACAGTTTTTGATATTAAAAAATCTTATTTAAAAAGATGCATATTTAAAATATGCATCTTTTTAAATAAGATTTTTTTAATTATCTATTTTAAATAAAACTTTTTATCTGTATAATTATTCATACTTTAAGCTATTTTTAGTTTTTATATGCAGTAAAATTCCATCCGAGTATTTTTGGTTAAAATTAAATTTTACATTCTTTCTACTTCTTTAGATTCGCTTAATTTCAAATTCTTATAATTAATGAACTATTAGAATTTTGCTTAATTATAATTAATTATCTGATAACACAACATAGTTTCTTTTAGATTCAATTTTATTAATGTATTGAGAAATACTATTTTCTTTAGCTATTGTGAATTAAAAATTAAATAATAATATTTTACTATAAAAAAATTTTTTAAGAGTAATTATTAAATTTTAATGATATAAAATTTGAAACTTCCTTTTCGTAAGCCCAGTATGATTAGGTGAGAAATAAAATATTTGCATTATTTTTTTCGTAATAATAGTGCTTCCTTTAAAATGTAATACAAATATGTTGACTGAATACAATGTGTTGATCAAAATTGAATACAAATATGTTGATGTATTTTAAAACTAAAAAAACAATTTTTTTCCTAAAATAAATGAAAAAAACACCTCCAGCATTTTATCCTTTAATATCATTAAAATATATTAAATAACAATTAAACAAGTTTGCTTCTAAAAAAATATTTTTGTCTATAATTTCTTTCATATTCTTACATAAGATATCAAATATTACTTTTACTTCTAAAAATAATTTTTTTTTTTTTTTTTTTTAGAAATTTTAACTTTTAAAAAATATACATATATTTAATCTATTAACTACTATTTTATTTTATATCTAAAATTAAATAATTCACAATGTTTTAACGTATAAAATAATTTCATATCCTCGTATTCCACGCCAATATATTTATTTCATAAAATAGTATAATCTTTCATTAACCAATAATAATATATAAGCCCATACCAGCTAGTTTTTTATTTTAAAGATTTAAAAATATTTTTTCATATTAATGTCTTTTATAAGCAAATATAAAATACATGTTGGCAACGATTTTATATTTAAGCATTGCTTATGGTAATATTTGTTCCATATAATTTGTAAAATGTTTGATTTTAAAAATGAAATTGTAAATATTGATATAATACTGAAACTTAAAAAATCATTTTTATTATCTTAGATTGCCATTTCCTCTTTGAAATTCATATTAAATCTTAAAAATAATAATAATAAAATTATATTTTCAACTTCCACTTCCGCAGTTTTTTAAAGGAAATATTTTAAACAATGAAATCTATCCCGCCCCCATATACTTTATCATCTCTACTTTTAATACCATCTGTGAGAAACAAAAGATCACAAACAATATTCTTTAGAAGGGATCAAAAAAGATTGTTACATAGATATTGCTTGAATTGTAACTTTCAGAATTGGAAAACAAATATTTGAATATATTTCATAAGATGAAGATTAGTTTTTTTAAAACAAACATTATTTAAATAAAATGTTATGATAGTTTTAAAATATATGTATTTAATTTTAATTAGGAAAATTTTTAAATGGAGATTCACAGTAAATATACAAATAATACTGATAAATCTGTTTCATCAATTAATAATAAAATTCATTCACATATCTGCGTTTTCAGAAGAAGACGAACTTTTTGTGTTTGTAATTCTCACGGCTCACCCATTTATATTGTATGTCTTATGTACCTTTTTTTTTAAAGTAGCTGATCAAAAGAAAAATATTATAAATTTTTTGTAAGCAAATTACTGTGTAAACATGATTTGAGAGAACAAACAATCCAACTACTAAATTGTATAATATGATGGTTGGTTGGTTGGGTTTTATGGCGCAAGGTCCAATAAGGACAAGCTGGGCCATGTAAAATATGATGAGTAATCTTTGTTATTACTGCTCTAGCATACTAGCCAACCTTGTTTAGAGTAAGGATATATATATAATCTTCTGTGCTTGAAATACTATTTTGTTAAATTATTTATTTTACCAAATTCTTTGTTCATTTATGAAAATTACATTATAAAGTAATTACTATAGCAGCTCCATTAGAAATACTAATATTAATCAAAGTTAACCACCGTAGTTATCAAAAGAATTATCAGTTAATTGACAGTTCGATGCTTGGATCATCAATACAGAGTTTGAGTTCATATTAGCTTTAAAGATATCTTTGTATATTAGCTTTTAAGAACTTTGCTCAAAATCAAATTCAACTTCAAAAATTCTAAATTCCCTGCATTTATTACTAAAAAATGTCATAATGCTTAGCTTTTTGATGAAAAACATTAATACAGGGCAATTAAAAAAAAGACTTACTTTAAACTTTTTTTTTTTTTTGGGGGGGGGGTCTGTGATTTACTTTTGGACATTTTATGAGTATAATGTATTAAGATAATTTTGTACATAATTAACTCAAATTGGATTTTTCATTTCTTAATTTCTTAACTTTTGAAAAAATTTTGACATTTGGCTTGCACAATTTGGAAATTTAAGTTAAAAAAGAAAGTTCTTATATAAAATTTTAAAAATAATCGATGTACTTTTATAAAATTGCAACATCGATTTTTATGAAAGCTGTTACAATATATTCATAACTAATCTATAGTTTTTTAAAAAAAAAAGTTGGAAGTTGAGAAAATGTACGATTGAAACGCATAAAACTACTCTTCTGTATGTAAAAATTGATAATAATGTGTACAGTATATTATATTCCACAGATATATTTCTCCAATACTTTAATAATTATAATAAATTTATAATATATACATTTTATATGCATTTTTTTGCTATAATAAACAAATTTTTTAATATGGCCATTTTAAAGAATATTATTTCGATGCACAGAAAAAACACTTAAATATTCCAAATAAATTCTAGGTTTATGAATTTTACTGAGCACAAACAATCTCAATTTCACACTCAAGAGAAAATATTGAAAATAATGCTGTTTTCTTATTCATACTGCTTTCATAATCTTTTCGAATAAAATATAAAAGATCTAAGCGTTCGAGAGAAAAAGTGACGCCGAGAGACGAAAAGATGATTGACTTTCAAATTGAAGGATGGGTATGGAATGGATGGTGTGCAATTTATACTTAAGAAAGAGGGAGTAAAATGGGAGAACATCTTCCCATCCCGTGCAGGAAAAGTAAGAAAAATGTCTTTCATCTCTTTACCATTGATTGTCGTGATCTTAGATGTCAGATAATTTGAACTAATCTGTCTTCGGAGGTTGGTGCGGAAGATATATCTTCCCACAATCTTCAATTCAAAAGAATCAGATTTTTTTTTATTAAGAAGGATAATAAGATTTTTTTTTTTTTTTTTGCACTGTCTCCATCAAAATCCTGATTTTCAGTCCCATCAAGAACAATAATAAATCGTTGAATGTTCGCAAATCGTTTTTTGCAGTTGCATTAAAAAGTAATGAAGCTAATCTTATATAAGAGGATTTTCTTTTACCATACAAAACCATTATACGTATGATTAATCGCTGTAATCTATAAATGGTCCTTCGAGATATCTTTACAATTTGGATGATTTAGAAACTACACATCAGCCTGAAAATACATTTAGTATCAGTCTTTTATTATCTTTTAATACTTTTTTATTTAAAACTTTCCAGATATTATTACATATTGTATCAGTAAAATGATTAATGCAATAAAAAATAAAGCATTGGAATATTATCTTTCCTATCACACATTATAATATTTATCAGTATAATGATACTTTACATTAATGGAATAGATAAATTAATTCATGCTTCATATAAGATTGACTATCGTAAATTTATTTTATTACTTTAAAGTAAGAAATAATATTTCCATGTGATTAATTTTAATAATGAGGAAATACAACTTATACACTTCTGTCATACAAAACAAGTTGAAAAAAAAGGAATGAGAATAAATATAATGAATATAAGTAATAAGAATAAAAAATACTGTGAGATCATATAAAGAAAGACACATTAATATAACTAGGACATGCGATGACTGAGTAATTGTAAAATAATTATAATATTTATGAAAATCGACTATTTAGTATTAAAACTTTAAAACAACGTTTTTGGTTAAAAAGTATAAAATATTCTATACTAAAAGCTTTTCATGCATAACTTAAAAGAACAGATAATTTGAAATAATTAATAATTATCTGCTTATAATAATTTTGATAAATATAAGAACTAGTAGTGAATTATAAGACGAAATATTTGTTTACATTTTACTGAAAAAAAAATCACAAAAAAACCCCATTTAAATCGTCCTTGCCGATTTAAACTAACCATAAAGTGGATGTTATGATTTATTTATTGCTTGCATAAACAATCAAATATTAATATTTAATGGGTTTTACATTCTACATGAAATAAATATAACTTAATGATTCATAAATATTTATTTTTTAATAGCGGTATCAAGAGAGACAAATCTCCAATAATATGTACAATAATGCATCTCACTAAGATATTGGTTAATATTTTCTTTCCAACTGCTCACTGAAGAGCTCATCCCACTGACAAATTGACTTGTTGTTGATGGGTGTTCAAAATTGTATATTCAACATTATTGGTGAAAACGATTATGTGTTTCATTGACAGACCAATTATAAGTAAAATGAAGTGACATACACATGATCTCAACAGTAAAGAAAGAAACAACCACTATATGGTTAATAAAATAGATTCTGGAGAAACTTTTAATTTTACTCTTGTGTAACCAAAATTGTCTGAAATGGTTATTCATAAAAATCAATGTTTGTTTTACCTTACTTTGAAATAAGCTTAATAATACCGATTGAAGGATGGTAATAATAGAGCAGAGTTTTCTTGTAATATTCATAATTCCATTAAGTAATTTCTTCCAGAGTTAAAAAATTCAAAGCGAAATATTAGGTGATCTAGATTACCAGATTATTTTAATGTCCCTCCTGACTGTTCAATGTAATGTTGTCGCTCACAAGCTGTGTCATTTGATTGCGTTTTGAAATACGCTTCTGAAGTTTGTGCTTCTGCAGTTAAGAACATTAATTTTTCTGTTGATATTATATTTCTAAGTAACTTTGATATGCGTCTTCTTCAAAAGTTTAATTCTGGATAAGAAACATTTTATTTACATTTAATGAAAAAAAAGCTTCACATTTTACACCAGTTTTTTGTTCTTGAAAAATAAGTTTGCGTTAGGCTGATCCCCCTAACCATGACATATGCTTCGTGCCCAGGGCCTCAGATCATGAAAAAGAATATAGGTACTGTAAGCCTAGACCTTTTACTGGCTATTCTGACATTGAGAGAGAGAATTTACATAAATAAAGCATAAACATATTTCAAAGAAATCATAGAGATAATTTATTATTTGCTTTTATATAAATCAAGGAAAATAAATTAAAAGAATTATAGCCATAAAATAAGCAAAATAATTATTTTATGTTAAAGTTTCAGCGCTTTATTACATACTAGCTGTACCCGCCGGCGTTGCCCGTTCATTTAGAAAATGCAGATAAGTGAATAGCGCAGGAATAGTAGTGTAGGACACGTAGACTGTCTCTCTCTCTTCCCCCCCCACACAACATTCCCCGTCGATAAAAAGGAACAATATATCCTAAATATTTTAAACGGAAAATTTTCCAAAAGATGGTCGCCAGAATTGTTTCTCAAAAGGAGCTGGTACAACCCAGGAATCAGCTATCGGCGAGCAGCGATCTCGAGAAGAAGTTTTATAAATAATTTTTTTAAAATTTTTCTAAATCGAAAATCGGGCTTCGAGGTCTGGTGGCCAGCCCCTTTGTGCTTCCGTGTAAAAAATTCCAGGTCCCTGCGTGCGATAGATTTGGCTGGAGAGCTCGGTCAGACAAATGGACAGACAGGCAGACAGACACATTACACTTGCTTTTATTATTATAGATCTATAACTATAATAATCCGGACACATTACACTTGCACATTACACAGACACATTACACTTGCTTTTATTATCTATCTATAACCCCGGAATCAGCTATCGGCGAGCAGCGATCTCGAGAAGAAGTTTTATAAATAATTTTTTAAAAATTTTTCTAATTCAAAAATCGAAAATCGGGCTTCGAGGTCTGGTGGCCAGCCCCTTAGTGCTTCCGTGTAAAAAATTCCAGGTCCCTGCGTGCGATAGATTTGG
>JAPDSC010032987.1:512-25737 GCA_026290005.1 Latrodectus geometricus
TGTCATGCAAAGAACAATTCGTTTGGTCCTTCAAACCATATTCTTTCATCAGCACTGTGTATTTCGGACAGCCGTAATCTTCTAAATTTACACATGGAATGTTGAGTTTCTATAAGTTATCTTTTTCACAAGTTCCATCTTTGTATGCTACCAGATACTTTGTTGGGGTTGAATATCGGATATATGTGTCGAGGAGGTAGTTGTTTTTGAGGGGCACTATGCAAAAATATTTAAATTTTAACAATATTACTTGAAAATTATCATCTAATAGACCCCTAAACATATATTTTGATGTTAAAAAAAATTCCACTTACCTCTTAGGGCGTTTCCTAGGTGTTGCCGTGGCGGCATCACTGCCCTTCTGTGACATTAAAAGTCGAGCGAAGATGTCTCAAGGAAAAACGTTCTGATAGGCGTAGTTGCGACTTTCAAAATCGCTAACATTGCATTAAATGTTAGTAAACTTAATTTTTATGAAGCAGATTTTTAAAACAGGCTAGAAATATATTTTTTCCGTTTCTGTTTTAAAAATTAAGCAGTATAAATAATAAGTTAGACAATTAAAGTTAATTTATTAAAAATCAATTTGGGAATAATATTTTTAAATTAATTTTGGAATATCAAACAATTAGGAAACAATAATAAACAATAAGGAAATATATATAAAGAAATAAGAACGTTGAACATAAATCAATTTTATGATGAATGTACTTGATTGTTTTTTTTTCAAATGACTTTTTGTGGAACTTCACAAAACAACTAACATCTTTTGTCTGCATGCAAAGTCCAACATTGCATGTTTCACACATTGTGCTTGTCTGGTGGGGTTTATCCCGGGTGTTGCAATGTGCACATCGCCTACGTTTGCACTTTACTGGCAAATGATCCACATTTTTATATTTTATTTCATCTGGAATGAAAGGCTTGTGCTTCTTTATTGCTGTCACCCCTGATGTGGAAGGTCTTTTCCTTTCTAAATCTGGTTTTGCACCCATTTTAACGAGGCTTCTGACAATTTCTCGCCGAAAATCTTTCATCGTTTTATATTCAATACTTCCGTTGTTAACCATTTTGTATAAAATGAATGAATTAACAACGGAAGCATCAAGAAAATGAAAGAAGATCCGGTGCCACAATTTTCTACTTTTTCGATCTATTTTATATAATGATATTAAATGATCAAAATGATCAACAAATCCCATATGTTTGTTGTAATCCAAAACGGCTTTGGGACATGGCACGGAAATTTTTTCCCATCTCTTTCTTTTCTTTCAACAGCACATATTTCTACTGGATTTCCAAGTGTGCTCAATATATTTACGCACCTCTTGTCCTTCCATTTCAGACACACAATATTTTCACTGCTTACCAGTCGAACTCTCCCCTTTTTAGATTTTTGTCATCGGACAAATTTTTCGGAAGATCTTTTCTAGACATATTCACTGTGCCGCAAGCAAAAATATTTGGCGTGCCCAGGAACCTGAAGAGGTTATATGATATAAAAAAGTTGTCCATAAATAATCTATGGTTTCTTCCAAAGAGAGGTTTGCTGAGGGACATGACAACACTTTCGCCTAGGTTCTTCTGTACAATTTTTTCAACTTTCCCTGTATAAATTTCAAACTGAGAAGCGTATCCATTTTCTTCGCATCTCATCCAAACTTTATACCCCCTTTTTATTGGCTTTTTTGGCATGTATTGTTTGATGGATCTCCTGCCTTTAAATTTTATCATTGATTCGTCGATGGCTTGATTTTGCCCAGGCTTTTTGGCTGATAAAAAAATTTTACCTAATGTTGATAGGAATGGCCGCACTTTGTACAACTTATCATAATTTTTTTCACCATATTTTGGTTGCACTGAATTGTCATTCAAATGCAGGTGGATCAGAATCCAGGAAAATCTTTTCACTGACATCTGCTTTGAAATGTAGTTATCTCGAAGATCCTCAAATGACGACCAATAATCACGATAACTGGTCATTCTCTTGATTCCCATTAGCAAATTTATGGCTAAAAATCTGTACAATTCTTCCAAAGTTAGGGGAGTGAATTGTTTTCCTTCTTGTGTTGAATACAGGTTAGTTTGGAAAACTATTTCCTGCATAAGCACACTTGTAAATAAGGCCAGAAATAAAGATATTGGTGTCTTCTCTTCTAATGCAAGAATATCTTCAGATGGGCCTGCTTCCGCACAGAAATCTGGCAAAACAGTCTTTGTAGCACCCTTTGCTACCCAAGTTACGTGAATGGGACGAGAAGAACCAGGTGTGCTCACATTTGATGAACTCATATCATCAGGTTCTTCTTCCTCTTCTACATCTAAAATATCTTCATCATTTGAAGAAAAATCTGGAGGCTGTATATAATCCTCATCAGATGTACTTCCATATAATCCTCATCAGATGTACTTATTGATTCATCGTCTGACGGTAATTCAGAGAAGAGAGCTAAAGCTTCTTCTTTGCTCAAATATTTTCGAGCCATTCTCGATGCAATAAATAAATAAATAAATATATATATATATAGGATAAATATAGGATAAATATATATAGGATAAATACAACTACAAGCGTTAAAAATTTAAAATTAAAAAAACTGAGAAAAACATTAAAATATGAAAATCTGACGGAGCGAAAATAATAAGCGACTAGTCTGTGAAAAAGCAGTATGGAATATACTTTTAACGCCACAAACAAAACCAACCCACTCTGTCCCGTAAAAAGGCTCCAAGGGAAGAATTCGCTGTTGTTTACTATATCATATTACACCCCTTACATAATCCGAACAGAACAAAAGTAGCGAAGTTCGTAGAGGCGATATGTTCTTGACTCCGGTGTCACTAGATACCTAGAAGAGCGGTGATGCATCTACAGCATCACATAAATTACATTTCTGTAAGAAAGACCAGCTTGATATAAGAGTTTTGATAGAGTTTTGATAAAGTTATTATTTGAGGGTTCCCCTTGAGCAGCTGTCGCCGCTCTGTTGCTATTAGCTTCTCTTGGGGACTAAATCACCCACGTGTTTGCCGTGCGTGGAGACCCGTGTCCCTGGAAAGGAGGGTCCTGGTAATTGAGGCCCCCAGAGACCAACACATTGCTTTAGCCTCTGCTTCAGGTAAACGGGAGGTGTGTTGTGGTCCTCAGCACATTAATCGGCTTTATGGATCAAGCGATCGGTACATCTGCTGGATGACTCGTTAAGGGTGGAGGCCATCACAGGGATGTACTGTGAGCGTATAGGATCTGACTAGCACTGGTGCAGCTGGTCTGAATCCCTTTGTTGGACTCGGTGGTGGGTGGTGCGGTCAGGTCCCGAAAGTTTAATTAAAAATTATGGAAAACAGGAAAATTTCTTTTCTCCCACGGGAGCATTTGCTGAAAGACAATAATTGCAAATATTTTATAGTTAAAAGGAAAGTGGGTTCATTTGAGAAAGTGTCCCCTTTCCTAATTCAAAAAGGAAAATCGGGTTTTGTAGGAGAAGTAAAGAGTATCAGAAAATTACGATCTGGTGACTTATTAATTGAGGTGGCTAATTCAACTCAAGCATCCAAGATCAGCAACATGACACTGATGGCAAATATAGATATGGAAGTCCTGCCTCATGGAAATTTGAACTTTTCACGTGGAGTGATTTCTGCAAGGGATTTTTTAAATACGTCGACGGAGGAGATTCTAGATAACTTGAAAAGTCAAAAGGTCTGTGGAGTTGAACGCATTAGAGTCAGAAGAGATGGGCAGTTTACTGACACCAAACATCTCATTCTGACCTTTGCGACCCCAGACCTTCCTGACAAAATTAAAGTCGCCTACTTGAATCTACCCGACAGACAATATATTCCAAATCCCTTGAGATGTTTCCAATGCCAGCGTTTTGGACACTCGAGAAATGCTTGCAGAGGCAAACTTACCTGCGCTCGCTGCGCGGTAGTTGGCCACGATAATTCGACCTGCACAGCAAAGGAGGTTTGTGTAAACTGTAAAGGTGAGCATCCCTCCTATTCACGAAGTTGTCCTCAATGGGCAATAGAAAAAGAAATCACCACAATAAAAGTTAAAAACAATTGTTCTTATCCTGAGGCTAGGAAAATAGTCGCCTCTCGTACGCCACAGTCTGGAGTGAGTTATGCAGCCGCTGCAAGGAAAGTCACCAAGTGTTGTAGCACACAAACAGATACTCTGCCACTTCCTGTAATGAGATTACCCCAATTATCCACAGAAAGACCAAAATCAACATCTAACTTATTTGGAAAAGCTTCTCTGGCTAAATCTAGAGGCGTTAAGGCCTCAAAATTAAAATCTGCAAAGGATGGCCCACGAAAGTCCTCCTTATCCACCCGTAGAGCCACATCATCAGTAGTATATATGTGAAGGATTCTGGCCCAAATTTGCACTTGAAGGATTCTGGCCCAGGACAATTCGACATGCGAATGCGCGATTGTTTTTTTTAATAATAGAAAAAATTCACATACCTAACCTCCCTGTAATATTCAACTCACACAGATAGCATTTGCGCGATTGTTTTTTTAAACAATAATTAAAATATTTATCGGAAAAATTTCACTTACCTAGCCTCCACGCCGTTGTGGAGGCATATTTGGATTAGTATTCTGCCGGGTACTTCTGACTAGACGAGCGAACAACTCAGCCCTCGACGTTGTGTTAGGTTGTCTTGGAATAGTTGTCGGATGTCGCAGTCGATTAATTCTGCTGAACGAATCTTGAGTTTTCTTATCCATAACACTGTCTGATGGAAATGAAACACTTTTTACTTAAATGCGCGAAAGTGGGAGTTTTTCTACCCACATTACTAAATCTCGTGTATCTTCCATTAGAGAGGAAAAAATGCGCTGGCGGAGTATGACGCCATTTTCGAGTTGTAAACTTTTGCGAAGTTGGAATCCATATTAGTTAAGATTATGTGGGAAGATAATACGTTGGTCGAAAGTAGGAGTTCTTTCTACACGTCTTATTAGGTTTCACATCTCTTCCATTAAAGATGAAAAAATGTTGTATTATAGCTACGGCGCCCAAAATTCTGATGATTATTCAAAACTGACACAATTCTCAAAAACAAGTGCGAGTGGGATAATCTTAACCTAGAAATTAAATGCAACGAAGATGAATTTAATGCGTGGTAAACTTAAAAAAAGTTTTATTGAAAGATAAAAACTTTTATATACGTTTTCTGAACAAGAGTCGATGGCTTAGAATCATAATACAAGCAAGATTCTAAACTATCGATTCTTTTTAAGTAAGCACAGAGATCACAGGTTCGAACCCCAGAGAATCTCCAAAAAAATATAATTGTTACCCATGTAGATAAAAAAAATAATATTTAGGAATATATAATTTATTTACATCCTATATTTTTAAAGAATAGGTTTTGTTCTTTTCAGAACATTTTCCTTAATTATTTTTTAAAATTTTTTGGTTATTCATTTTTTATTTTTTACTTAATTGCGAGAAAGTATATAAACAGCGTATTTTTGGTTTTCGGAATAAAGTGGAAAAAGTATATGAAACTTTTGGAGCAAAATTATTTCGTTTCTCAATGTCGGCTTCGAAAGACAAAGATGTCGAAACAAATTTTATCTAATGCAGTGATATTACTAAGTGTTATAATTGTAGAATACATAATTTTTCTGATTTATTTGCAAGCGCAAACACCATCGGATCTATCTCAAAAAGTGAATATCACAAACACATCGTGCTTCGTTTCTAAGCATATAGGAAGAAAAATTTTTTTTCATATCTGCTTCAAAGATAAAGAACAGATATTCGATTTGCGATATTTTTTCTCCAACAATACATTGAATCCAATTCCTGAGATAGTGGGAGTTCAATTAACAGAAAAAGAATTTAGAAAAGTTTGCGAAATGTGTTGACCTGTTACCGATCATATTGCTTCGACTTAAATTTCCATCGTCGATGATCATTAATGGTCCCAGTCAAAGCGGAAAAACTCATTTAGTGCGGAAAATTGTTTCTGAGCAAATATACGAAGCACCAATAAAAAAAGTTGTATGGTGTTATAAAATCTTTCAACCCTGGTTTCACGAAGAAAGAAATATTAAATTCATAGCAGGTTTGCCAACAGAAGATGAACATTTTGATCTTTTGATTCTTGATGATCTTATGAACAATTTAACACCAGAGATATCGCAAATGTTTACTGTTGGATCTCATCATAAAAATTTCAGCATAATTTTAATAACACAAAAAGAGAAATTTCCCATAAAAGTTCAATAATAAAATGTAAGTGAATTCTGTGAAATTACTTTGTATTTAATTCAGTTATTTTATTATTCTATTTGAAAAGCAATGTGTTCACGAACATTAAATATATCGAAAAAGAAATGTATATGATGCTAATAAAAGTATGATTTTGATTATTTTTTTACATATAAATTGTGTCAAATATTTATCGTTTCAATTCTTATCCTATAATGTGTTGTTGCACATGTTTGCAGCTGCGGAGGAAATGCGAGCGGTCACTTAATATCCTCAAGGTTCTATCGAACACATCTTGGGGTGCGGATCGCTCATCACTCCTTCGAATCTATCAAGCATTAATTTTATCGCTTATTGACTACGGGTGTGTTGTGTATGGATCGGCTAGATCTTCTGTTTTACGCAGACTGGACACTGTTCATCACTCTGCTTTGAGAATATGTTCCGGCGCATTTCGCTCATCACCCGTCCAGAGTCTTTATGCAATTTTCCAACAAAAGCCTTTAGGCCTGAGACGAATGCAGCAGTCTCTCAATTATTACGCTAAAATTATGTCTGACCCTTGCCATCCATGGCATTCTTTCATTGCTGTTCCTGGTTTAAGCCGACTATATGATGCTAGACCATTTAACATCCCACCCTTCCTCACTCGTACAAAATCATATTAATTTTTATCAGACCTATGTGATGTCCGTTTCATTAAAACGGACATATTATCACATCCACCTTGGTATGATACCACAGATAAATATTGTTAATTCAGTTGCTTGTTTTAGAAAATCGGACACAAGCTCTTCAATTTTCCAACAGCTCTCTTCATCACATCGATATCAGTATTCTTCGTACACGCCAATATTCACGGATGGATCGAAAACAGCTGGGCATGTTGGCTGTGGTGTATTTATTAATGATATCTCTTATAGTTACAGCCTTCATGCTTCCTGCTCCATCTTTACTGCTGTAGCGACTGCAATTTCATAGGCACTTCAGCTCATGAATATTGTATATTCTAAAAAAATTTGCGTGTATACTGACAGCTTGAGTGTAATAGAAGTGTTGGACAATATAAACATCAACTGTCATCCTGTTGTGTCCAAGATTTACCAAGCATTGGATTCCCTTGCTGGCAAGGGCTATGAAATAATGTTCTGTTGGATCCCAAGTCACGTAGGTCTTGAGGGAAAGGAAAAGGCTGACGCAGCTGCTAAGGCTGGGTCACCTATAATTCAACCATCTGTCCCTCTTTTAGATGTGAGAAAGGGTGTGAAAAACTTAGTAAACGGTCTCTTCCAGGAACTTTGGAGCATGCAGGTCACGAACAAATTGTGTGCCATGTTTCCATGTCTCACCACATTATCAGTTTTACCTTTACGAAGTGCGGATGTCCATTTGGCTCGCCTTCGTTTAGGTCACACACGTTTCACACACAGACATTTGTTTCTTAGCGAAATAAATCCTTGGTGTGAGACGTGTGATGAACCATATTCAGTAAATCATATTTTAATTTCATGCAAAGATTTTAACAATGAACGTTTACTTTATTTTAAAACTGATTTTATTACTTTATTTGATTTGTTAGGGGATCCACCCCACAGAAACCTATTTGCCTTTTTAAAGGCAACAGGTTTTTTAAATTTTATCTAATTAATTCTTTTACATTTTATTACTGTAAATATATATACTCTGTAAAATTTTAAGAATATTATATACACGGATTTTCGTTTTTTATTATATTTTAATGTAATTTGGGTTTTATTAAAAAATTATATATAAATAAATAAAGAAAGAAAAATAAAATAAAAATTTTAGTCTTGGCGCAGCATGTCTTCTTTTGGACCTTGTGCCATAAAACCCTACCAATCAGTCAATCAATTATCCTATAATTTGATGAATTACACAAAATATTCTCTTAACTGTACTGACTCTTATGTTTTATTCAGTCATCCAATGAATGATTTGAAAATTGAATTGACAATTAAGCATTACATGACGAAATTTTCTTTCTTAAAGTAAAAATTTAAAGTATGTGAAAAATATTTATTATGTTGCTTGATTTCACATTTGCTGAGACTTATTTGTTTTTATATTGTTTGTGAATGTTTTAACTTTTCCAGTTGTAAATTCTTCCTCATTGTGTCTCCACCTTGTCGGGGTGAGGAAGCTTGAGTGCACAATGAGTCTTTGATAAGATTTTGTTTCTGATATTAGTAGAAAGAGCAAAAAAATTTCAAAGATTCAGTGCCAGACTAAGAGAGACACCCGTTCCTCCCGGTTGGAGGTTGCACTTAAGGTCGGTTACTTAAATGTGCATAAAATTCTTTCATTAGGTTTCTGGCTCTTATAAATTTATCTAATTACTCAAATGAAAACAATGCTTATGAAACCATATTCTTAAATTTATTTCTTTGTTAACTTATTAAGGGAGGATTTTTAATTTTTAAAAATAAAGCTTATTAAGATTTCAAATCTGCTGATTTAAAATCCTAGTAAAGATAGCTAGAAGTACATAAGATGTGTTATTCTTCTATTAGCTTCTCCTGGGTATTAAATATCCTTTCTATGTGTGGACTTAGCGCCACAATACCGAATGAACCAACCAATCAACAGGGAAATAAATTACTCTCTTGCTTATCGTGCGTGAGGACCCATGTCCTTGGAAAAGAAGCTTTTTGTAATTAAAACCCTTGGAGATATATAATTGTTCATTTGGTCAGGTGTTCCAAATCCCTTGTCTTGATTTCACTCCCAATGTTTCAAACATTGACACGCAGTTTGCTGAGTCGAACTTAAATATTTACCATGCTGTATGTGTTTAAATTTATCATTTTAACACATTAAATTTATTAACAATTTCATTTAATGTTAATTTTTTCAGAAATTAAAAGTTAATCAAACTTAACGAAAATATAAGTTTTATGTATAGAACTAATATTATAACATTTATAAATTATAATTTATTTAATAACATTTATAAATTATAATTTATTGACTGCATCAAAATAATTTAATTTTAAAGTAAAATTATTTTTTTTGGTGATAGTTTTGATGTAAACGTTATTTCTTGCGTTGCAACTATTTTAAATTTATACATGAAGAATTTCAGTAAGAAATATTTCGAAGATTTTATTCTAGCATATGAAAAGTTTTCATTGTATGATTGTAGGGGATGAATACTTAGCATAATTTTTGGAAATTGTAATTAAGTAAAAAACTTTATTTCTTAGTTTATTTCTGACCTTAAAATATTTTCTTTACAAAAATTGATTTTTACAAAATATCCGTAAAAAGGATATTAAAATTATCCTTAAATGAAGAATAGAAAGAGGGAATCATAAAATAACCATATTATTATTGAAAACTAATTTATCAAGAGTTGAATAGCAATGTTTTTCTAAATTTAGAGGAGTTTTATAAAATGTGTTTCAAATGATATTTAAATGTTTGCTTTTTTCGAACATTCAGATTTTTCAAACATTCAAATAAATGATATTTGAATGATTGAAAAAATCTCTTTGGTAGTCTTTAATTTTCTTGATATTGCATTTATTTTGTTGTTCGACGAAACTACCTTAATTCTTCGATCTAATTTGAAATCAGATTAAAGAATGAGAGTATCAAAAAGGAAATAAATTTTGTGTGTGTTTGTTGACTCTTCCAATACAATTCTTTCTTTCATTGAAGTCCTCTACTCATTCTATAGATTTCCATTCCTAATTTAGTTACTTATTCATCTTTCACTAAACACGCAAGATTCTAGAATTCTCTGGAGCTTTAAATCAATAGAGTTATTAAATCATTTTACTGTAATACCATGCATTATTGTAAGCAACGTTTATTTAGTTGTTCATTCCAAAACATTCGCACCAAAATCTAATAAAAGAATTTTTTCTAATAAAAAAAAAGAATTTTTTGTATTAGGCTTAACTACAAAGCATATTTTTGTAATTTTCACATTGTATATGGTTCAAGAAAGTCGTTTTAGTGATATACCTGTGAATTTTAATATGTTGAAAATATTTAAAAGTTGATTATTTTCTTATGTTAAAATTGAAATATGTATTTTTCTTATGCTATCAAAGAGTATTATTTTTATAATTTCGTTATTTAAAAAAATAAATCTCTTTCTTTCGATGAGACTGTATCTATGTAATCGAAACTGAACAGTGATGTAAAGAGCAATCTGTTCTCTTTGACGACAGGAGAGATGATTTCCCTCCTCGATATTCTTTTTATGTAACTCGAAACCGAATACATGACCTATTAAGCTTTTGCATTCTAAAAAATAGCTTCGTTATTTTGTAGGGTATTTTATTACTATACGCTACTACCTTGTATCATGAATGATATGTGTCGGCATATAGGGACGCATTGTTATGCTTTTAACAGTTTTTCTGCAATTCGCGAATTGCTTCATCCTCTTAGGAACTGCAATAGATATTGTTTTTTTAAGTCGATCTGTTCACTGCAGTCTCTAGGTAGAAAGGATTGGTATTTTAGTCTCTGTTCCAAAGTAGTGTGCCATTGTTCTGATGCAATGGCTGCTTATATTACAAAAATATTAACTACTAAAAATACAAATAATAAAGTTTATGTCGTTTTAAAAATAAGTAAAAATTCAATACGAGTAATATATTTCACTAATAGGAATATGTATTTATAAAAAGCACATAAATATGTAGATGCATGGATTGTTACAAAAAAATAAACATATAGAGCAGCGAATGCTTATTTTTCCTAGTGCCCAGCAGCTGAGAAGGAAAGAAAGCATTCGTTTCAAAATGTTGTCATGTAGTAGCTTGCATTGAATTTGTTCATAAAAAAGTATACCTACCAAAATTAATACCACAAACTCTATTCTCATCTCATTCTCTATTTCTTGTATTTCCTGCAATTACTTTTTCATTTTGCATTTGAATGTTTGAAAAACGCATCACCATCGATGGTTTTAGAAAAAAGCACATTTAAACAAATAATCGTTCGAAGCCTTAGTATAGGTGTAAACTTTTGATAATATTATGAATAATGTATGCGCTTCATTATATATTGCATGGGGTACAACATAACTTATTTCTGCTCAATAAAAATCATTTTAAATTAAAAATTCATCATTTAAAAATTATTTTTAAAATGACTTTTAAAAATGAATTTCTACGGAAATAAAACTTATTAAAGTAATAACAATGACTGTAGTGTTTGTTGTTGCATCCAATAAATAAAAGTTTCATCTTTTTCAACTTGGGGTTCCCCTCAGGGGGTTTACTTTCTTTAAGTAAACACGGGTGTCACAATCCCGAGGTACCCCAGTGATCTTTTCTCATCTATCTTTTCTTCTCTCCTCTTCCCTTCTGCTTTTTCTTCCTTTTCCCCCTCATTGTGGTTGCCTCTGATGAGGTTGAGGGCTCCCCTTGAGCAGCTGTCGCCGCTCTGTTGCTATTAGCTACTCTTGGGGACTAAATCACCCACGTGTTTGCCGTGCGTGGAGACCCGTGTCCCTGGAAAGGAGGGTCCTGGCAATTGAGGCCCCCAGAGACCAACACATACATCACATACACGTACATCTGCTGGATGACTCGTTAAGGGTGGAGGCCATCACAGGGATGTACTGTGAGCGTATAGGATCTGGCTAGCACTGGTGCAGCTGGTCTGCACCCCCTTGTTGGACTCGGTGGTGGGTGGTGCGGTCAGATCCTGAAATTTTATTTCTTATAAATGGAAAAAAAAAACAATATTTTCTCCTGCGGGAGCAACAAATGAATTTAGCAAATGTGAAGTTTTTTGTTATTAAAAGGAAGGAGGGCACATTTTCCTCGGTGTCCCCATTTCTAATTTGTAAAGGAATATCGGGTCATGTAGGGGAAGTCAAAAAAATACAGAAAATGCGCTCTGGTGACCTTCTGGTCGAGGTTGCATCGGAAAAGCAAGGAACTATGATATCAAATATGAAGTTACTAGGGGATATGGAAATTATTGTCGCGCCTCATGGAAATCTTAATTTTTCTCGTGGTGTAATATCATCCAGTGATTTGTTAACAACGCCGACGGATGAGATTCTTGAAAATCTACAAAGCCAGAAGGTCTGTGACGTTCGACGCATAACAGTCAGGAGGGATGGAAAGTATATAGATACTAAACATCTCATCCTGACTTTTGCGACGCCAGACCTTCCACAGCAAATTAAAGCGGCTTACATGAATTTATCCGTTCGGCCATATATACCAAATCCACTGCGATGCTTCCAGTGCCAGCGCTTTGGACACTCGAAGAGTGCTTGCAGGGGCAAACTTACCTGCGCTCGCTGCGCGGTAGTTGGCCATGATAGCTCGACCTGCACAGCGAAGGAGGTGTGTGTCAACTGTCACGGTGACCACCCCTCCTACTCTCGAAGTTGTCCGCAATGGTTACTAGAGAAGGAAATCACCACGATTAAAATAAACAACAAATGTTCCTATCCTGAGGCACGACGCATTGTTTCCTCCCGTACTCCGAACGCTGGAATTAGTTATGCAACTGCGGCTAGAAAGGTTTTAAAAACCAGTAGCACTCAAACAGAAGAATTTTCTCTTCCCCTTACAAAATTACCTGAAATATCTACCCCAAAGCCAAAATCATCTTCTAATATACTTAGAAAAGCTCCTAGTATTAAAACTAAAGGCATGAAGGCTTTCAAACTAAGATCTTCTAAGGAGGGCTCACGTAAGCCTTCCCTATCCACCCGTAAAGCCATGATCCTGGAGGCTGATGCTGTATCTCTGCATCCCTCGGACGATGATATGTCGTTCGGGGAGTCGATCCATTAAGCACTAGGCTACAGGCTGTAGCTGTGAGAATTCACACATCATGTTTGATTACAGTCTGTAGTTTGTATTTGCCACCACATGATGTCATCCGCCAAGAGGAACTTGATGATTTAGTTGATCAGCTGCCCAGTCCATTTTTGTTACTCGGTGACTTTAATGGCCATAATACTTTGTGGGGAAGTGATGATATTAATTCTCGCGGTCGTCAGATAGAGAAATTTATTTCTGATAATAACCTCTGTCTGATGAATGCCGACGAGAAGACATACTTCCACATACCCACAAGAACATTTCACTCACTTGATCTGGCCATTTGTTCTCCTTCACTTCTGCCATTGTTAAATTTGTTTGTGGGGAATGATCTGCATAATAGCGATCATTTCCCACTCGTCATCTCCCAGACTGGAGGTAGTAGTGTGCAGCAACGTGTACCTACTTACGTGTACAGTCGGGCAGATTGGACGCTGTTTACACATCTGGCAGTTGTTGATTCTACAATGGTCATGATCCAAAATATAAATGAGGCCGTTCAAAAGGTCACTGAGACAATTATATGTGCAGCTGATACTGCAATCCCTAAAAGTTCCTCCAAAACACACAGGCGGTGTAAACCATGGTGGAATAAAGAATGTCAAATCACCTATAAGAAACAGAGGAAGTTATGGGGGTTATTTAGGAGATACCCCACAACGGAGAATCTTATTGCCTTTAAGAGAGCAAAAGCATTAGCTCGTAGAGCTCGTCGTAGAAGTAAGAAGGAATCCTGGTCTTGCTATGTTTCTTCGATAACATCTTCAACATCCAGTAAGCAGTTGTGGAGAAGGGTAAAAGCAGCCAATGGAATTTACCGGGAATTTCCCATTCCCATTTTAAAAACCGGAGCTGCTATACATTCTTCTCCGAAGGAAATAGCTAACGTCCTTGGTGAAAGTTTTGCTAGTGTCTCAAGCTCCGACTCTTATAGTCCTTCGTTTTTAAGGATTAAGAGTCGTGCTGAGCGAACACCAATTCCTTTCAACCATGGACAAGCCTTACCCTACAACTGCAAATTTCGGATGTTAGAATTGAAGAAAGCTTTACAGCAGGCCAATAATACCAGTCCAGGACCTGATGGAATTAGCTATCTGATGCTTCAAAATTTAAGTCCAGACTCCCTATTGAACTTATTATATTTGTTCAATAGGATCTGGACAGAAAATACATTTCCATCAATTTGGAATGAAGCAACAGTAATTCCGGTCCTTAAACCTGGTAAGGATCCTTCAGAACCTACAAATTATCGACCAATAGCTCTGACGAGTTGCCTTTGTAAGACTCTCGAACGTATGGTCAACGCCCGTCTCGTATATGTCTTAGAAGAAAATAAATGTATACATGTAAATCAGAGTGGCTTCCGTAAAGGGAGATCCACTCTAGATAACATTACATATTTGGAAACCCAAATCCGCAACGCTTTCGTGCGGAGAAACCATCTGGTTTCCATCTTCTTCGACATCGAGAAGGCATACGACCGTACGTGGCGATATGGTATTCTCCGTAAATTATACGATTTTGGCTTTCGGGGTAATCTCCCGATATTCCTGCAGAATTTCTTACGCTCCCGTATTTTTAAAGTTCGTATTGGAAGCTCTACATCCAATACTTTTATTCAAGCCGAGGGTGTACCCCAAGGCTCTATTTTAAGTGTCACTATTTTTAATATATACATCAGTCACATCCTTCATCTTTTATCACCTACAGTTCATGGCACGATGTATGTGGATGACCTGCAAATATCTTGCCAGGGATCGAACATGCGTTTAATTGAGAGACAACTTCAAACATCTGTTAATAAAATAGCTGCATGGTGTGCAGAGAATGGCTTCACACTATCTCCTAGCAAGAGCTGCTGTGTCCATTTCTGCAGGAAGACCAGTATTCACAATGATCCTGTTATTCATCTGAACAACACTGCAATACCCGTGGTCAACGAGATTAAATTTCTTGGTGTGATTTTCGACCGAAAATTGACCTTTCTTCCGCATGTTTTACATTTGCGGAAGAATTGTGAGCGATCGCTTAATATCCTCAAGGTGTTGTCAAATACATCTTGGGGTGCTGATCGCTTGTCACTCCTTCGGGTCTACCAAGCACTCATTTTGTCTCGTATTGACTACGGAAGTGTTGTATATGGATCTGCTAGGTCTTCAGTTTTACGCAGATTGGACACTGTACATCACTCTGCTTTGAGAATTTGCTCAGGAGCATTCCGCACATCACCCGTCCAGAGTCTTTACGCGATTTGCAAACAATTGCCTTTAGACCTGAGACGAATGCAGCTGTCTCTCAATTATTACGCTAAAGTTATGTCTGATATTCAACATCCTTTACGATCCTTGGTATACACTCCTGCCTTGAAGAGATTATATGATGCGCGTTCCTATAGCATCCAACCCTTTCTCACTAGAACTAAAGATCAACTCCATTTGACAGACCTATATGATGTCCGTTTTATCAAAACGGACTTACCTTTACATCCACCCTGGTATGATCCACAGATTAATATTATTAATCCATTTGCTCAGTTTAGAAAATCTGACACAACCTCAACGATTTTTCAACAGCTTTTCTATTTACATCGCTGTCAGTATTCATCATACACGCCTGTATTCACAGATGGATCTAAAACTGCAGGACATGTTGGCTGTGGCATATTCTATGCTAATGCCAGTTATGGTTACAGCCTTCATACGTCCTGCTCCATCTTTACTGCTGAAGCTACGGCCATTTATCAAGCCCTTCAGCTTGTGAGTACAGGAAATTGTCACAAAATTTGTGTATATACTGACAGTTTGAGTGTACTAGAAGCGTTGAGAAATTCAAATTATTGTCATCCTGTTGTGTCAAAGTTTTTCGGAGCATTGGATTCCCTTGCTGGCAAGGGTTATAACATCATTTTCTGTTGGGTCCCAGGTCATGTAGGTCTAGAGGGAAATGAAAAGGCGGATGCAGCTGCTAAAGCTGCAGGGTCTTTACTCCATTCATCTGTCCCTCTGTTCGATGTGAGAAGGGTTGTTAAAATATTTGTTAAATCTCTTTGGCAGGAGTTGTGGAGTATGCAGGTCTCCAATAAATTACGTGCCATTTTTCCATACCTCATTCCATCATCAGTTTTACCGTTACGAAGTGCCGATGTTCGATTGACTCGCCTTCGTATCGGACACACACGTTTCACACACAGACATTTGTTTTTAAGTGAACTTAATCCATGGTGTGAAACGTGTGATGAACCATACTCAGTAAATCATATTTTAATTTCATGTAAGGATTTTAACAAAGAACGTCTACATTTTTTTAAAACTGATTTTATCACTTTATTTGATTTGTTAGGGGAACCCCCCCCACAGAAACCTATTTGCCTTTTTAAGGGCAATAGGTTTTTTAAATTTTATTTAATGTTTAACGTTATGTTCTTGTATTTACATATTTATTTTCTTTTTTATAAAATTTTAACAAATAATAGATTTTAATAATACTTTATACAAAGGTTTTTGTTTTTTAAGATTTTAATGTTGTTTGGGTTTAAAAATAAATAAATAAAAATAATAAATTAATGAAAAATTGAATTTTATCTTGGCGCAGCATGTCCAATTTTGGATCTTGCGCCATAAAACCTAACCCAACAACAACAACAACAATCAACTTGGGGTTTTCAGAAGTCAAATTTTGATTTGTAAATATTGTATTTGTTGTTTTGGAAGGAAAAAAAAGTATTGAGTAAGAAGTAAGTTACAAGACATGAGAAGATTGGTTAAGGTTTTGAATGTGTGAAAAAACTTCATGGACCAGTCCTTTTAAATGGTTTTTAAAATGTGACATTGAATATATACAGTTTTATTTTGCCCTCTACTATTTTATTTGATTAATATATAAATTTATAGCAGCTTCTCTATAACTTTAAATTTATATTAATATAAAAATATTTTCCTTTCTGTGTATCAGTTTCAAATAATAAAGATATATAAATAATTTTCTATTTCTTTCTGTAAAATATTTTGTCGTTTGAGCTCTTTATAATAGAAATGATTACATAATCATTTCTACTATAAAGTGCTCAAATGATAGATAAATGAAAGTATAATTAAACATAGGGTAATTCCTATTAAATTGCTCATATGAAAAAAATTTTCAAACAATTATAACAGTGTCATGCAGCAATTTAAATATAACCTCTCTGATTTCATCTTTCCCTTTGATTGTCTTTATTATTTGAAAGTCATTATAAAACAATTTAAAAGTCGGATACATAGATAAACTGGGAAATTCAGTATTCATGGCAGTCAGTATTCTTCATATACGCATGTATTCACAGATGGTTCTAAAACTGCAAGACATCTTGGCTGTTGCGTATTTTTTGGAAATACCAGTTATGGTTACAGCCTCCATATGTCCTGCTCCATTTTTACGGCTAAAGCTACAGCCATTCTTCAAACTGTCAACTAGTGAATACAGAAAAACTTTATAAAGTCTTGTGTATATACTGACAGTTTGAGTGTGATGGAAACATTAAAAAATTCAAATTATTGTAATCCTGTTGTGTCCAAGATTTTCGGAGCATTGGATTCCCTTGCTGGCAAGGGATATGAAATCATTTTCTGATGTATCCCAGGACATGTAGCCCCTCAGGGGGTTTACTTTCTTAAAGTGAACACGGGTGTCACAAACCCGAGGTACCCCAGTGATCTGTCCTCTTCTTTCTTTTTTTCTCTTCTTCTCCCTTCTGCTTTTTTTTCCTTTTTTTCCTCATTGTGTTTGCCTCTTATGAGGTTGAGGGCTCCCCTTGAATAGCTGTCGCCAATCTGTTGCTTTTAGCTACTCTTGGGGACTAAATCAGCCATGTGTTTGCCGTGCGTGGAGACCAGTGTCCCTGGAAAGGAGGGTCCTGGTAATTGAAGCCCCAGAGGCCAACACATTACTTTGGCCTCTGCTTCAGGTAAACGGAAGGTGTGTTGTGGTCCTCAGCACATCAATCGGCTTTATGGATCAAGCGATTGGTACATCTGCTGGATGACTCGTTAAGGGTGGAGGCCATCACATGGATGCACTCTGATCGTATAGGACTTGGCTAGCACTGATGCAGCTGGTCTGCATACCCTTGTTGGACTCGGTGGTGGGTGGTGTGGTCAGGTTCCGAAATTTTAAAAATACACACACGGAGAACAAAAATATTTCATTTCTCCCGCGGGAGCAACAGTTTAAGCAATTGAATCCGAAATTTTTTATTATTAAAAGAAAGGAAGGAAATTTTAGTACTGTGTCTCCTTTCTTAATTCATAAATGGATATCGAGCACTGTAGGGGAAGTGAAAAAATTCAGAAAATGCGTTCAGGGGGCTTACTAGTTGAAGTTGCATCTGACACTCAGGCAGCCATGATTGCGAATTTGCAAGTATTGGTGAATTTAGAAGTAACTGTCTTGCCTTAACTTTTCCTCTGTTGTTGTAGCAGCCAGTGATTTGTTAAATACGCCAACGGATGAGATTCTGGAAAATCTTCAGAATCAGAAGGTCTGTAGCGATAAACGTATAACAGTCAGGAGAGATGATACGTATATTGAAACAAAACATGTTATTCTGACTTTTACGACGCCAGATCTTCCGCAGTCTGTTAAAGCTGCGTATTTGAATTTACCCGTTCGGCCATATATTCCAAATCCACTGCGATGCTTCCAGTGCCAACGATATGGGCACTCGAAAACCGCCTGCAAAGGCAAACTTACTTGCGCACATTGCGGAGTGGTTGGCCACGATAGCTCGAACTGGCGATACGGCGAAGGAGGCATGTGTAAACTGCCATGGCGACCACCCCTCCTTTTTTTGAGGTAATCCACAATGGGCCCTGGAGAAAGAAATCACTACAGTGAAAGTAAATAATAAATGTTCATATCCTGAGGCTCGACGTATAGTTACTTCACGTACTCCTAAGCCTGGAGTTACTTATGCAACTGCGACCAAAAAAGTATATAAGTCCACTGGTACGCACACTGATATGATTTCACTTCCTATTTCAAAATTACCACATAAACCAACTCAAAAGCCAAAACTAACATCTATAAATATTTTCCGAAAAGCTCTCTGGAAAAAATCCAAATCTGTGAAGACTTTGTAACCTCGTTAGCTGATTTTAATTTCATATAGACCCTCCATTACCACCCGCAAAGCCTTATGCTTGGAGCCTAATACTGTGTCACTTCATCCCTCGGATGATGACATATTGTTCGAGGAGTCAATGGAAGACACCTCTCAGCATAGGGAGAGGAGCTTATCCACATATATAATAGCTTGCTTTGTTTCTTGGATCTGCCATGGTTTGCGTTCTCATCTTGATGACATCAAATATCTAGCTTCAGCTCATAACCTTGCTTGCTTGGCACTTCAGGAAACATTCCTGAAGTCTACCAATACTATTGCCATGCGCGGGTTTAATTGCTTTAGAACAGATGGTGGTAATAATGGAACAGTGTCTGGTGGTGTTTGCATATTGACATCCAATAACTACCCCAGCACTGTCCAACCATTAAACACTACGGTACAGGCTGTAGCAGTGAGAATTCACACAACATGCTTGATTACAGTCTGTAGTTTATATTTGCCACCCCATGATGTCATCTGCCAAGAAGAACTAGATACATTAGTTGATCAGCTGCCTAAAACTCATTTGTTATTAGGTGACTTTAACAGACATAAATCTCTGTGGGGAAGTGATGATACTAATTCTCGCTGTCGTCAGATAGAGCAATTTATTTCTGATAATTGTCTCTGTCTGATCAATACCGACGAGAAGACATATTTCCACATGCCCACAAGAACATTTCATTCTCTCGATCTCGCCATTTGTTCTCCCTCACTTCTGCCATTGTTAAATTTAACAGTAGGAAATGATCTGCATAATAGCGATCATTTCCCGCTTGTCATCTCCCAGACTGGAGGTAGTAGTGTAGGACAACGTCTACCTACTTACGTGTACAGTCGGGCAGATTGGACTTTATTTACACAATTGGCAGTCGTTGATAATAAAATGGTTATGATCGATGATATTGATAACGCCGTTAAAAAAGTAACTGAAACAATAATTAATGCAGCTTATTCTGCAATTCCAAAATGTTCCTCTATACCACACAGGCGTTGTAAACCATGGTGGAATGATGAATGTCAAAATGCTTATAAAAGGCAGAGGAGACTATGGGGGTTATTTCGGAGGTACCCCACAACAGAGAATTTAATCGCCTTTAAGAGAGCAAAAGCTTTAGCTCGCCGAGCTCGTCGTCAAAGTCAGAAGGAATCTTGGTCTCGCTATCTTTCTTCTATAACATCTTCTACATCCAGTAAGCAGTTGTGGAAAAGAGTGAAGGCAGCCAATGGTATTTATAAGGAATTCTCTATCCCTCTATTAAAAACCGGAGCTACTGTATACTCTGCTCCTCAGGAAATCGCTAATGTCCTTGGTGAAACTTTTGCTAATGTCTCAAGCACTGACTCTTACAGTCCTTCGTTTTTAAGGACTAAGAATCGTGCTGAGCGAAATTCAATTCGTTTCAATCAAGGACAAGCCTTACCTTACAACTGTGAATTTCGGATGTCAGAATTGAAGAAAGCATTACATCAGGACAATCATACCAGTCCGGGACCTGATGGAATCAGCTATTACATGCTTCAACATTTAGGTCCAGACTCCCTATTGAACTTATTACTTTTGTTCAATAGGATCTGGACTGAAAATGTATTTCCATCTCTTTGGAGAGAAGCAATAGTGATTCCGATCCTAAAAACTGGAAAAGATCCTTCTAATCCTTTGAATTATCGACCTATAGCTCTGACGAGTTGCTTTTGTAAGACTCTCGAACGTATGGTCAATTCTCGCCTCATATATGTCTTAGAAAAGAATAACTGTATTCATATTAATCAGAGTGGATTCCGTAAAGGAAGGTCCACTCTTGATAATATTACATACTTGGAAACGCAGATCCGCAATGCCTTTGTGCGGAGGAATCATCTCGTTTCCATTTTCTTTGACATAGAGAAGGCTTATGACAGTACGTGGCGTTATGGAATTCTCCGTAGGATTTATGATTTTGGCTTTCGGGGTAATCTGCCTATGTTCATTGAGAACTTTTTAAGCTCCCGTGGTTTTAAAATCCAAATTGGAAGATTTTTTTCCAATACTTTTACTCAATCTGAGGGCGTACCTCAGGGTTCAATTTTAATTGTAACACTTTTTAATTTATTCATAAGTAGCATACTTCATCATCTTCCTTCATCTGTTAAAGGAACTTTGTTTGTTAACGACCTGCAAATATCATGTCAGGGGTCCAACATGCGATTAATTGAGAGACAATTACAAAGTGCTGTCAATAAACTAGCTGCATGGTGTGCTGAAAATGGCCATATTTTATCTCCTGGCAAGAGTAGTTGTGTCCACTTCTGCAGAAAGACAAGCCAGCATAATGATCCAGTGATTAGCATCAATAATACACCAATACCTGTGGTCAATGAGGTAATATTCCTGGGAGTGATTTTCGACAGAAAATTGACATTTCTTCCGCATGTTTTACATTTGCGGAAGAAGTGTGAGCGATCGCTCAATATCCTCAAGGTGTTATCAAATACATCTTGGGGTGCAGATCGCTCGTCACTCCTTCGGGTTTATTAATCTCTGATATTATCCCGCATTGACTACGGATGTGTTGTGTATGGATCTGCTAAGTCTTCTGTCTTACGCAGATTGGACACTGTCCATCACTCTGCCTTGAGAATATGTTCAGGCGCTTTTCGCACATCACCCGTTCAGAGTCTATATGTGATAAGCCATCAGTTACCACTAGACCTGCGACGAATGCAGCTGTCTCTCAATTATTACGCTGAAGTTATATCGACCCCGCATCATCCTCTATGCTCAATGATTGCTAATGACTCTCTTAAGAGACTTTATGATGCTCGTCCCATGAGTATCCCACCCTTCTTCACACGTGTTAAAACGTATCTCTTACTAACTGATCTATGTGATTTGCGGATTGAGTCACCAAATTACTATACTCATCCGCCTTGGTATAACCCAACATTTGCTTTTATTGATTCCTTTACTCATTTTGTAAAATCTGACTTAACACCTATTGTCTTTCAACAGCTATTTTCATCTCATCGCTGTCAATATCCATCTTACAAACTTGTATTCACAGATGGATCTAAGTCAGCAGGACATGTTGGCTGTGGTATTTTTATCAATAATACTTCTTATAGTTACAGCCTACATTCGTCCTGCTCCATCTTTACTGCTGAAGCAACTGCTATCTACCACGCACTTCAGCAGGTGAATACAGATGACAATCGTCAATTTTGTTTTTATACTGATAGCATGAGTGTTTTGGAATCATTGAGAGGCAATAGTTTTAATTGTCATCCTGTTGTGTCTAGGATTTTTAGAGTATTGGAATCCCTTGCTGGCAAGGGTTACCAAATTTTATTTTGTTGGGTTCCAAGTCACATAGGTCTTGATGGTAATGAGAGAGCGGATGCGGCTGCAAAGACCGCATCAGGTCGAATTTCACCATCTGTTCCGCTTTCTGATGTGAAAAAGGGTGTCAAGAGATTCATACATTTTCTTTGCCAGAAGTCATGGAGCATGCAGGTCGGCAACAAACTACATAACATTTTCCCATACCTCACCTCACTATCAATTTTACCGTTACGAAGTGCCGATATTCGATTAACTCGCCTTCGTATCGGACACACACGTTTCACACACAGACATTTGTTTTTAAATGAATTGAATCCATGGTGTGAAACGTGTGAAGTACCATATACTGTTTATCATATTTTAATAGCATGTCCTTTTTTTTAACGTTTACCGTTTTATATTTTTTCATACAGACATTTTAACTATGTATGATTTGGTGGGGGAGCCACCCCACAGAAACCTTTTTGCCTTTTGCAAGGCGATTGGTTTTCTTAATTTTATTTAAGCCTTATGACATTGATTTTATGAATTTTATTTTTACTTTCATTTTCAATTTTACGTATTTACATTTTAATATAATCATATACACTTGTTTTTGTTTTTTAATCTCTCTTTTAATGTTGAGTCTGGGTTTTATTAATAGAATTTTTCTCTAAAGTGTAATTTCTTGGCGCAGCTTGTCGCTTTTGGACCTTGCGCCATAAAACCCAACCAAAACCAAACCACGCACGGCAAACACGTGGGTGATTCAGTCCCCAAGAGTAGCTAATAGCAACAGAGCGGCGACAGCTGCTCAAGGGGAGCCCTCAACCTCATGAGAGGCAACCACATTGAGGGGGAAAAGGAAGGAAAAGCAGTAGGGTAGAGAAGAGAAGAAACGAAAGAATAGGACAGATCACTGGGGTACCTCGGGATTGTGACACCCGTGTTTACTTAAAGAAAGTAAACCCCCTGAGGGGTTTTTGGGCAATTGAAAAGATTATTCGTACTAAAGGGAAAGGTGCTTCACAAAAATTTTTGGTGAAGTGGGTTGGTTTCGACGATTCATTTAATTCTTGGATTAAAGCAGAATGGTTGAAATCCTGAATGACTTTCATATTCTTCTACCTTCAAATGCTAGTATGAAATATATTCCTAACAATACACCAGATCATTTTCGAACGAAATTAGCCAAACCTATCACTTTGATCGGAGAATGGGAAAGTTGCTTAGCCGAAGCTACTCTTCCAGGAAAGTACTTTACAATTCAGTCTCGTTACAACGATTCTTATATCATTCAGAGAGAAATTGATGTAGAAATAGAAACATTGCTACCAACATTTCGTATTCCTCTCTACAATGAAGATCACTTAGACTTTGTAGAAGGAATAATGGCAAATATGAAAAAAAATATTTTATTGATCCTCCCCTAAAATTTACATTGATTGAAAAGAGAAAGAAACTGAAAATTGAATTGAAACGAGGATGGGAATGGATTACAACAGCTGAAAAAGGAAGTCAGTTGCTAAGGTTGTTGAGCCTAGATCCAACAAAAGACGATATAACACCTAATAGCCCACAAGGATTTCTTGCTTATATTTATTATCGTTCTCCAAATAAAGAAGTTTTTAGAAATCAGGAAATTACACTGATTGCAAGAGAACCGATTGTAGACCAAACCTATGATATAATACTGGAAGATGGGGATTTAATAGAACAGATAAATAACAAATTAAAAGAAATATCGTTATCAAATGATATTAAAATTGAAAGCAATAATAACCAAGTAACAGTTTCGCTGCCATCGCATGTAAATATCGAACTCAGACGAAATTCTTGTCCTCGATTAATGACTGCATTAAACATATCTAATAACAGCTTCGTAATACGAGGAGAACAAACAAAAACACAATTTTCCTATACACAGCCTGCTACTTCATTAAAAGATGAAAAATTTCGCGTGATTAGTTATAAAGTTTTTCCGAGTATTCGTAAAGAGAATAGAACTGCCACAAACAAAATATCTAGTGGTATGTATCGCGAAGCTAAAGATTTATTCAAAGAATTCAAATTCATAGCATTACAGTTATTGCCTGATTCTAAGGTTGGTTTACACGTTCCCCAAAACACCGTAGTCCCTTTTGCAGAAAAGCTTAGCGATTTGCTAGGATTTACTGGAAGAACATTTCGTCAGGGTGATTATAAATCTGATTATACTTTGGATTTACGCGCAGGTATTACAGAAATATATGTGTAATGTGATATTGTATCACCTTCCTTGGTACCCCTCAGGGGGTTTACTTTCTTTAAGTAAACACGGGTGTCACAATCCCGAGGTACCCCAGTGATCTGTCCTCTTCTCTTTTTTTCTTCTCTCCTCTACTCTTCTGCTTTCTCTTCCTTTTCTCCCTCATTGTGGTTGCCTCTGATGAGGTTGAGGGCTCCCCTTGAGCAGCTGTCGCCACTCTGTTGCTATTAGCTACTCTTGGGGACTAAATCACCCACGTGTTTGCCGTACGTGGAGACCCGTGTCCCTGGAAAGGAGGGTCCTGGTAATTGAGGCCCCCAGAGACCAACACATTACTTTGGCCTCTGCTTCAGGTAAACGGGAGGTGTGTTGTGGTCCTCAGCACATCAATCGGCTTTATGGATAAAGCGATCGGTACATCTACTGGGTGACTCGTTAAGGGTGGAGACCACTTCAGGGATGTACTGTGAGC